>CAJVPP010003787.1:0-10764 GCA_910592005.1 Funneliformis mosseae | reverse complement strand
AATTTATCCATTTTTATATATAATTTATCTATTTTTAGTAATTATTTGTGCACATTTTATGCTGTGTAATATGTGCATATGTGCACATTGTGCACATGAATTTTACACACTGAACTAGTTGTAATATTATCTTTATATATATTGTATAAATATAGATATCAATTAAAATTATACAGACCATTTTTTATTAGAATTATACAGATTATTAAATAATCATGTGCTATATTTATTAATGTGATAAATAAATATATTAAGTTTTTTAGCCTTCTTATTTTAGTTAAAGTTTTGTAAAACTATAAAGCTACTTATTCCAAAAACTTGTAATATAATTATTTATAGTAAAATTGTAAACAATTTAGTTATACTATTTCTAAATAATTGGGATATAGCTAAGATTGTTAGATGAAATCTAAAGGTTTTATAAGTTGTCTAAATGGAAAAAGATAAAACTATATTAAAACTTTATTAAAAATCTACGAAATTCTAGAAAAGGTAAAACTATATCAAAGCTTATAAAAATGTGAAACTATATCAAAATTTTAGTAAAAAATTAGCAAAACAGACATTTACTAAATCTAAAATAAGTTTAAATAAACAACTTTAGGTGTAACAAAACAGTTGTTTATAATGTTTTTAAATGCTTTTATAAAACTAGTTTTTTTCATACCAAAAAAATGAGTTGACTACTCACTATTCCTTAATACACTAACTTGATAAGAGCTTAAAATTTTATTTAATAAAATGCTGAAAACTATCAGCTTTATTCAGAAAAACTTATAACAGTTTAAACAGTTTGTATAAATAAATCTATTTTTGCAATCACTATATGTCATAATCAAAAAAGTTAGACTTAATACTCATATGTTTTAATATAAATCAGCAATAATAGAAGCATATTGTTAAGCTCATTTTGAATAGGCCTATGCATATGAAAATAGACAGTAAGATAATAGAAAAGAGTGTTTTTTTCAGATAAAAATACTTTTACATAATTTTAATAGAAACATCAAGAAAAAGTATAATGTGAACTAGGAGAAGAATTAAATCCTAATTACATTATAGTTACTGTAAAATACAGTTTTAGCAAAATGTTTTGAAGTTAGACTAATTGTTTCTTTAAAAAGTTCTGTTACTGATGAAACACATGCTAAAATAATTCAAAAATATGTTATTCTTACCTTATAGAAGTATTTTTCTTGTAGTAATAAAGTCTTTTAAAAAGATAATATTATATCACATTATTTAAAAGTTGTTAATGCTACTTATAAAAATACTAAAATTGTGATGCTTTTATAATCTACTCAGAATTCATACTTAAACCTAATAAAAAATCTCTGTGCAAAAATAAAAATAATAATTCAATATCATACTTCCTTACTATCTAATATCTGAGAGCTTAAAAAATATGTTAAAGGTTCCTAAAAGGACATTCCTTTGAAATATGATAAAAAATTGATTAATAGTATGCTATAGAGGATCAAAGCAATTATTATTATAAATAATAATAGAATTAAATATTAGTATCAGAATTTTTTTTGTAAAAATTAATAAATGATAAAAAAATGAATATACTTTACCTTATTTTATTTTCAATATATATTTTTTTGTATAATTTTTTTTATTGAAAAGTGTTCATATAATTTTGATCATTACTTATAAAATCTAATTGCTCAGTTAATAAAATAAAATTATTTAAGAATATTTAAAAAATGCTTAATTTTGAGCAGAAATATATTAATAATGAAAAAATAAAAATCTTTTATATTATATATCAAAAGATAAAAATTATTTTAAAAAAATATCTTTAGAAATTATTTGAATCTAAAAGTAATATTAAATTAAATTTTAATGTGATTTCAAATAGTAAAAATTGTATTAAAATATTAGGTATTAAAAATTATTTAAATAGTAATAAGAATATTATCTAGTAATATTTATTAGTAAATAGAAATTTATTTAATAATTCATTAGAATCTCCAATTTAAATTTCAATTTTGTTATAATAAAATTTTTCTATTAATTTTTTGATTTATTAATAATATATTATAAAATATATTAATAACTTATATTACAGGTCATTTAACTTCTAAAACATCTATTAACTAATAATAAGTTATCAAAGTTATTTAGATTATTAAAAGTCAGTAGTTAATACTAGTATAAAAGATAAATATCACAATTAAAAAAATAATACAATTAAATTAGTAATTTATAATAAATTAAGTTATAACTCATTGAAATTTAAAAGTAATTTTGAAAACTAACTTTAACTAATAATTTAAGTTATTTGTTATATTTAAATCAATTTAGAATAATTATAATCTAATTTAAGCTGATTACCGTAAATAATTAACTAAAATACCCTTATAGTATAATACTCTTCCCATAAATCTGATTCAAAAGATTTGGGTATTATATATAAGGACTTCAGAAAAAAAGTTGCGAAAATTTATATAATACTTAAAGATATTATATACTAATTGTTTTTTGTATAGCATTTATATAAATCATAAAAAATATCAAAATTTATTATAAAATCCAAAATAAAAAGTACATTAAATTAATCTATAAATTATATTTATTATCATAATCTATTTTTTGTTTTTCATATTCATTTATATCATCTGTATCACTATTATAACTATCTTCTTCTTCATTATTACTTTGATTTTCTTCATCATCAATATGAATTAATTCAGGTTTTTTTTTACTTTTTTTCTTTTGCAAACTATTATAATCAAATACCAAATCATCTTTACTACTATCTCTAATAATAGAAATACCATAACATTTAAATGATTTTTGAATCAAATTAATATCAATATTATTTCATGATCTTTTTATTCAACTAGCAATATTAGTATATAAAGGTTTTGATTCTTCCAAAAAGTATTAATTCATGAACCTCAAAACTCATTCAATAATTGTAATATTAATGTAGATTTGCTTTAAAACTTTTGATAATTGCTACATCTAATGATTGTAATTTACTTGTAAGCCTATCAGAAATAATTGCAATATTTGTATATTTTTCATTAAACCTATTTTTTACTGAATCCACAAAATGTCTTTGAAAGAATCTAAAATTAGTAAAGATTTTAGATTATTTAATAATTTCTTTAAGTTTATACATTTTTAATCTATTAGAGTATTTCTTGTTCATTATACCATCCTTTATCATTTATACGAATAAAAATTTCTTCAGTAAATGATTCTCTTAAAATATTTTTAAGTTTAAAAATATAAACTGCTAGTAATTTTGTATCATCAGCCATACATCTTAAAATAACTGTGAAGTTTAACTTTTCGTGACCTATTATTTGTATATTAATAATTGAAATACCATGATAATCTAAAGTAGTTGAATAAGGTAAATCAAATGTAACAAAAGTTTCATTTATATTATTAATGTATTTTAATGTATAGTCATATCAAATACACCTATATAAAATAAAAGCTAAAAAGTTTTGCTACTTTTCTAAAAGATTTACAAGAAGATATTAAGTAATATAAGTTCTTCTTCTTATAGCAAAATTGTATCTTTTAATAAATCTCTCTAATTATACTTTCAAAAATTTAAATTCTTTAATATCTGCATAAAAATCTATCCATTTTTTTTCATTAGCAAATAATTTTACTTTTTTAACTAGATCAATTATCTATAAAAAGCTCTTTTTCAAGTTCTGAAAAAGCAGATTTTTGCCTTTATATAATTTTTGAATATATAGTGCTGCATTTTTAAGTTTAGTTTTTTGATTTATCTAGTCTCAAACTTACTTTAGTTTTATTTGAAATTATTTTGTAATTAAACGCTTACTTTCACATTATTCTGCATGTTTTATTACAAGTAACTTTTTTCTAGCATACCATTATCTTCTTTGTTTTATTATTACTTTTGTTTTTTTATTAGCAGATTTATTTCAGTGAATAACTATATCAAAAAAAATGAAAAGAGAAAGATAAAATAACAAAAGTTAAAACATGAAATGAAAAAAAGAATGTAAAATACACTTTATGATATATCATTTTGGTTATAAATTATCAGTGATAAATGATAAAATTATTGTAAATTCTTAAATTACATTTAAAAAAAATTTTATTTAAAAAAAAAAAATTTTTGTTTAAAAAAATTTTTTAAAAAACTAAGTCATGCTATATGCATGCAAATATTTAAACTTTTTATTGGTTAATTTAATTTTAAATAGTAGACCTTATATGATATAGTATAGTACCCTTCTCTTTAGACCAAAGTACTCTCTATAGTATAATACACGAATTAGTAAAATATTTAGATACTTTAGTTAATCGTTTATAGTATACTATTATAATATAATAATTATTTATTATATTATAATCAGTTGATTTATTTATTTATTTATTTATAATACTTAAAATATATACTTTCTTACAAAAAATATCTAATCATCAACCTTTTTAATGTTTTATGCTAATACCTTATTAGCTATAAATACTAGGATGATAATTTATAATTTTATATTAATTTCTGAGATTTAATAAATATTTCAAATATAATTTGATATTTGATTAATAAGTCCAATTTTATACAAATCAATAATTTATATCTGTAACTAATATTAAGTAAAATTTTAACTATAAATATAATTATAATCAAATTAGCTATAATAAAACATTTTATATATACAATTAACTTATATTAAGAGAATTAATATATCAAATTTCATAAAGATTCAATCAGTAGTTGCTGAGAAATTGACTTTTAAAGGTTGGCAATTTACATATAAAATTATCAAAATTAATTTTTTTATATATAAATAGCTAATATTTGAAGTTTAATATCTTAACAACCACTAATCAGATCTTTATGAAATTTGATATACTAGTTTTCTTAAAGTAAAGCTTTATATATAATATGGATTTTATTATAGCTAACTTAGTTAAAATTTTGTTTAATGATCAAAAATTTACTAAGTGTTAGTTATGGATGTAGATTACTGATTTTTATAAAACTAGACTTATTAATTGAATATCAAATTATGTTTGAAATATTTATTAAACTCTAAAAATTAATATATAATTATAATCATTATTCTAATATTTATAGCTAATAAGATATTAGTATAAAATATCAAAAAAATTGGATGGTCAGATATTTTTAAAGGGGAGTATATATAAATATAATAAATAGTTAACTAAAGTATCTAAATATTTTACAAATCCATAAAATTTGAATGATACTATATTATAGAAGATATTTTGTTTAAGAAAAAGAATATTATACTAAATTATATAAAGTTTATCATTTGAAATTCCATTAATTAATAAGAAGCTTAAATATTTATATGCATATAGTGGCTTTTTCTTAAATATTAAAAAAAATTTCTAAATAAAAATAAAAGTTTTTTAATTTTTTTTAATTTTTATAAAAAAGACAATGATATATTAAAAAAGGTTATTTATAATAAAATATATAGAATAATGTAAAAGTAATATTTAACTACAAGAAGGTTTTATTTATGTATTAAACTTATAAAAAAAATATTAATAACGATAACTTTTCGTATTTAATATATAATTTATTTATGATTATTATTATATAAAATTCTGAATCATTTAATTCTTAAACTTTAAGAACTAACTTTAATACTCATTTTGATTTGTAAAAAAATAATCTTTATTTTATATTATTTTTTACTTTATTAAATTAGTTTGTAACATTAAATTTTAAATAGGAATTTCGATTATTAATGAATCGAGTGATAAAGAAAATTATTTAGGAAGAACAAAGTTTTTGATTCTGTTGCTTAATACCCCCTCACATGATAATTAAATATTCAGATAAAAGTTGCACGGTTTTGAAATTTTGTTGACGTCTATCGGTTTGTCGCAGTATATAAATAAATTAATTAAATCGATTATTAAACTTTTCTGTTGGGAATCATGGCTTTTGGTAATTCATCTGGTAATTCACCACTAGATATAACACCTTTGCAAAGATGCATAGCTACAGCAAATTGGTCTGAATCCATGTATCCATCGCTATCCCAGTCAGCCAATCCCCAAATTTTTGCAAGTATATCCTGTGATAATCCCGTCTTTATCAAAACAGGTCTGATAGAAGAACCAGGAACTTTACCATCAATAGGACGCAAAGAGTTGAATTGTGAAATGATCGAAGATTTATCAACCGAAGAAAATTCCCAATAATTAGGAGGAAGGTCGGATCGATCATAATAATTTGGTTCAGAATTTCCGAACGGATTACGCTCAGCATGAGATAACATTCTGTTTCCTGGAGGAAATTTGGTAATTAATTTTGGCAGATCAGCAGAAAGTGCCTAATTATTATCAAAATTTCAAATAAATAAGCAAGTTAAATAAATAAGTAAATTTAAATATAAAAGTCACATACATCTTCCACTTTTTCCAGTATTTGGGGCTTCAAACTATGGAACTTATCAAATTTGTAAATTCCTAAACCTCGTTTAAACTTTTCCACGTTTGGGAAATCTCCAGGAGCTAATTGATGACGTTGTTGTATCTTTATAAATTCCTTATCTAATCCATTAATGAGTTCATTCTGTTTAGACTGTTTACCAAACATTGCGGGCATTTCCTTTTTCAAATGTCCAATTATATAAGCATGTACCTATTATAATTTTCTATTTAAATAAATGATATTTAAATAATCATAAAAATGCTCAAAATAAAATGATCAAAAGCTTACCTTTGCTAGTCTCGCTCTTTTGACAATTTCGTTTATTTTTCTAACAGTAGCATTACGAGGCAGTTCTCGTAAACTATCGAGCAGATCCTTTTGCTCTGATTCAATTAGCGTTCGACAATCCTCAAATACATTTAGAGGTTTCTCAAGCCAAAATGAACCAAGGAATACTCTCATTACTTCAGGTGTTTGAACAACTCTACCTAATGACCACATAAGCGCTCCGTAGACCCGCATTAATTGCTGTCCATCTACCATGTCTGTTTTGTTTAGTAAAACTCTAACTTTCTCTTCTTGACCCCTCAATGAATGAATTGCCATCCTGAATTCATTAGATATATCTAATTTATGAGAGTCGAAAAGTAATAATATCAGATCAGCTCGCTCTGCAAACCACTCAATGATGGCCGTAAAATCATAACCACGATCGAGTCGTTGTTTATCGCCGGAAAGAATTCCGGGAGTGTCAATAATAGTCATTTTCTCCAATACATTAGAAGAAAGTTGTGAAACCTGTTAATATAAGAAATAATGGATATACTGATAAAGATATATTGTTATAATATATTTATCTATATAGATGTGAAAAAAAAAAGACTTACCTGAAACCTAGATAAAAATGTTTGACCAAATTTATTTAGTCCTCGAAATGGTAATTGAGCGTCTACAGCTGCAGCATTACCTGGGATGACCTGTAAATAGTTATGCATGTTATTGAAAAGAATTAGTTTATAAAAAAGGTAAATAAAATTGCTACTAACTCGATCTTCAACACCATTCATAACTGCAACGAATCGATCCGTCTAAATTTCAATAAAAATGTGGAGTAAGTGTATATGGCCATTGTTGATTACATAAAATCAATTTTTAGGCTACAATTTGTAAGAATAATGAACATGGATTTATTATTATTGGATAAAATTTATTTAAACTCACTGTTGGCTCTACACCGACATGGCTTCCTAGGAAATAAAAAGAACAGTAAATTAAGGTTTTGCTTTTTTAATATCTCAAAAAGACAAAAAGAATTAATATTAAACATACCGGGATATTCTCTATCTAATAAATATTTAATAAAGGTGGTTTTTCCTGTTGAGTATTGTCCTATCAAAAGGACAATTGGCTTGGCCTCAATGTCGCTATCAGTCAAAGGTGGCGAATGAAATCCTTCAAAATTATAAGTAGTTTCTATTGGTTTGATTTTGTTACTATAGATTTTTTTTAAACCCTCAATTATACTAGCATAAGTGTCGTCTCGAAAGGATGAAATAGAGCCACCTTGTTGTGAACGGAAAGTTGAAGTTGGTGAAGTTGATCCTGTTCTATTCCATGATTCAGATTTTTTATCCATTGTCACATTTTATTTTTATTATTGTGAAGTAACTTAAATATTGATTCAGTTAAACATGTACAGTCACGTCATAAAGTAACGCAACAATTGAATATAGTAAAATATAGTAAACATTTATTTGTTTATATTCGCCATATAGTTAATTTAAGGAAGAATGGATATTTTTAAACTTAGCCAATAGTTTATTGCCGTTTTGCCGTTTTCAGAAATATTGATAATATGAAAATGTTGATCATTTTGCACATACGTCGAATACAAACTAAATACAACACGTTATATTGTGATGGATACTTTATCAACCATAAGAATAGAGAAAGTCCCTAATTATTCAATATGGAACCTTATCAATCACATTCAATTATCACTTCATCTCATCATTAATTTCATCAAAGTCAAATTACATATGGGTATTATTCTCAATGATATTGCTGATTTTCTTACTAAACAAGGTTGCAGCTCCTCCTTCTTTAGTTAATTATGACTCATATACCCTCTTTTTCAACTATCAAGATGTTCTTATAAAAGGTTCAGTTCATAATTTTTTTAAAGAATTTTTTTCTGCCCAAACTTTTGATTGATTCTTAAATCTTAATAGAAATTCAAAGTTATGATCAGAAATTCATCAATTAATTGGATTATTATTTGGTCTCTATTTTCATCAAATACATTAGCTTTATCAACCTCTTTTGCCTTCTATTGTATCAAAACATTCATCATGAAAATTTTGTCAATGAACTTCCTATTTTCACATATATAAAACAACTCCATTCTAACCTTTATACCAAATGGTATTATATTAGATATTATATTAAAAAATAAAACACATTTACACTTTTAGACTTGCAATGCATTTTCTTTAAAAATGAATAAAATCATTTTTAATATCAAAGATTTTGCTAATAAACTTATTCTGAAAAATAATAATTCTTATATTCTTTTATTTCTTTCTAATTTTCTTGACCTCTTCGATAAAGTCTTTAGCATTTTTTTTAATTACAATAATAGATATTATAATATTATCAGATCTCACATTTTATCTTAAATGGTTTTATAATATATTAAATTATTAGAAGTAAACGCTTGACCATTTCTATAATAATCAAGTAAACGCTTAACTATTTTTATTATGATCAAAATATGTTTATTTTTCTTTAACAAAATATATTACAATATTTGAAAATACAGATGCAATTTACTGATTGAAAAAGAACAATCTAAAAATATAACTAAAAAATAAATGCTTACATAATACAAATAAGTTTTGGATCATTAACTTACTCCTAATGAGTTTATACTTAAGAACTTTAAATACACTTGATAACTTGATAAATAAATATAATAACAAATTTTTAAATTTTTAAATGAAGTATTAATTTTTCTTTTTTTTTTTATGATATCAATAGTCCTTAGTTATATAATTAGTAGGTTTGTTAAAGGAAAAAGATAATAATAAGTCAATTTATAGGTTTGTAATATAACTATAAAGGATAGTTATTATTTAGAATAAATTTATTTTTTAATTTGTAATTTTAATTTATTAATTAATAAAGTAACTAATAATATCACATTATTAAAAAATTTTCATAAATGCGTAATTCAATTTTATTATTTTATAAATTAATACTATTAAGTTTATATTTTAAGATTAAATAAAATAATATAGATAATTTGAATTATATATTTTATATATGAAATAAAACATTAAAGCTTTAGGTTAATCTGAAATTATAACTGAAATTTAAGAAAAGAACTAAAATATTTCATCATGTATTATTAAATTAATACCATTATTTAATATTAAAATAGGATTTTAAGGAGTTATGAAAAGCTTTTAAACCTATTTTCTTAAATTTATTAGATTTTTTATCAGAATTATTACTTGCTAATAAAATTAGTAAATATTCTAATAATTATTTTATATTAGATTAGTATTTAAAATTTAATTTTTTTTAGTTGTGAATTCACAACTAAAAAGTAGCTTAATATGAATTATAAAATTTGATTGCATATTATACTTCTAAATTTAATAATATAGTTGCAGTAATTATAAAATATTTATGGAATTATAAAAATAAAAATTTATATTGTAAATTTATAAATTATTATTATATTTCAAAACTTTTATTAAATTTATTAAATTTATATTAAAAATTTATAAATTATTTATAAATTCTTTTTGAAAGTTTTTGTCAAATATTAAATACCTTTTTAAAATCAAAACTTTAAAACTAAACCTATTTATAACAATTATAAATAAAAATTTAATACTTTTATAGATGCCTGTCGAAATTTCTTCAAAATAATTTCATCATACTCTTTTCTATGTTTTTAATATAATTTTAACAGTTTCAGCTTTTGTTGTATTAAATGGATTTCATCATATCCCTTATTATGATTTTAATATAGTTTTGTTTAAGTTTTAACTATTATTAAGGGGTTTCGTCCCTCATCTATAAATATCTTCAATTTATTTAATTATACATTTTTGTTTTAATAAAGTTTTATTAAGAAAAACTCTTTTAACATTACTATTTAAAAGTGATACAATTAATGAATAATAGATATTAAAGTATTAAAAATTAAGAATTCATAATAATTCACTTCTATCTACAGTCAAGACTGAATATAATAATTAAAGATGGCGCTTCAATTAGTTGCAACAGGTGACAAATAAGCATCACAATGTTGCAACAAATTGCAACATTATTAA
>CAJVPP010003786.1:0-10766 GCA_910592005.1 Funneliformis mosseae | reverse complement strand
TTAAGTTATTTATACACAATTATTTTTGAACTTTTATTTAATTATAATAAAGAATTTACTCTCTTGATTGTATTCTTGGGATTCATCATTAACTTTTAATGTTAAATAACCAAAATCTGAATTATATCATGAGGTAGGTTTTACTGGTAAAATTTTATTTTTTTCCAATTAATGAAAAGATTTTTAATGAAAAAAAATTTTTTCTAGATTCATATTGCATATACACTTAATTACCTAAATGGAGTAATATTTTTCATATTTTTCATTATTTTATTTATTATTCATGATTAAAATTAGATAAATTATATAATCAGCTAATGTTTAAAGAATCTTTAATTTTAAGGTTATTTTGTAATTTAAACCAAATAACATACTATTGTCAATTTTTTTATATTAAAGTTTTAATATCTAATTATGATTTAATGTAAATTATAATATTCTTCTATATATGAATTAAATCTGGTGAAATTTATTTTAAGAATTTTACTTGAAAATTTTCAAATAAATACTTTTTAACTTATTAGCTGATAAATTTCTGCATTTTTTTTTTTAAAAAAAAAAATAAAATTAAAAAATCATTCACTTTAAAACCTTCTCAAAAATTTTTTATTTTAAAATAATTAATAGAATTGTCATTACCATAATTTGTTAA
This sequence comes from Funneliformis mosseae, assembly GCA_910592005.1. NCBI lineage: Eukaryota > Fungi > Glomeromycota > Glomeromycetes > Glomerales > Glomeraceae > Funneliformis > Funneliformis mosseae. The sequence continues at coordinate 10,114 of CAJVPP010003786.1, read as the reverse complement.
TTTTAAAGCATATATTTAAAAAAAATTTGTTATCACTATAATATTTCTACTATATAGTCAGAACTTGATAAAATGAATTTTTGATCAAATATGTTTAAGCAAAGAAATAAATAATACTGATTCAATATCTTATTAGATATATTAGTTAATAATTTTTAGAGACAGAAATCTTTATTCAAAGAAATTAATTAATATTCTTAAAGTATTTTTCAGCCCCCTTTCATTGAATGATCTGATTAATATCTAAAATCTATAAATCAATAAGCTTTATTTATAAATAATTGGAAGTGAAGGATTAGTAGTTTAAGAAATGTTTTTATCACAATTATTTTCATTATTTAGAGTTATTTCTTTATATATTAAGAAAAATGCTTTGAAATAATGATTTCTTTTTGATGACAATTCAAAAGCATTCTCTTAGACTAATGGCATTGATAATAGTATAACTTTATTTTTGCAGACTTTTGAACCTATAAAATTTAACAAAAGAAAATAAATTAGAGAAATGTATTGGAAGAACTAACTTAACAATAAAATAAAAACCATTAATGTATATAATAGAAACTGAGCTTTCTTAAGAATACATGTGATAAGAGACAAATTTCTCAAAGGAAACTTTACCTGTAAGATAAACATTTTAAAAATAATAGATAAGCGAACTCTAAGGAATATCTGTATCTAAATATCAAACCATCACTCTTAGTTTTATACTAAAGAATACCACCAGAAAATGCTTTTCATTTTAAGCTAAAACTTTTTTACTAACCATTTCATTAAACAAAAGAAGTTCATAAAATTAATTAGAACATGACTAAATAGATAGAAAATAAAAGAAATTGATGATTATTCAACCCATACTATAGCCTTTTCATCTAGACATTATTAAAAGAGAAATATAACATAAAAGTAAATAGAAAATAATTCCTATAAATGATTGTTAAATTATATGTATCTACACTACCTAGATATGATAATTTGAACATTAAGGATTTAACTATTTGCTGTATTAGACTGATTAAAGAAAAAAACTGATAGAATTAAAATCTTAGTATTTATTAAATAAGTAAGAAATTCGTGCTTAGGCAGTTATAATTCAGATCTTAAGTGTCAATATATTAAAAGAACAATCTCATAAAAATAATTTCTTATCAATACGTAATAATACTAGAATATAAGATAAAATTTTGGATATATTAAACCTGTAAATCAAGCAATATTTATGAGTATTAATAAACTCGTAACTATAATAGAAAACCACTAATAATACAACAAGTTCCTCATCAAAAGCATGAAAAGTGCATTTGAAAAGTTTTAGTAAAAATAGAAAGTTATTTGTAATTTGAAAACCTTTAAATATGGGGAGAAGAGTATATGAAAAAAATGTAGATTCTTTGCTGTTTCTTTTATAATAGTAAAATATGCTATAAGTTTTATTAATTAATAATTTTTTTGGTTTTATTCCATTTAGCAATTATAAAATAACTACCTTTGACTGCAGAATGGTTTTATTTTAGTAAATTATCAATAAAAAGGTTCAGAAAAATTAAATGTCACAGTAAAATAGTATATAAATATTTGATTTTAAGAAGAAAAATACAAGAAATCATTGTTTTGAATAAACTTTTTTTTAATTACGAAGATAGTTAATATATACTTATTAGAAAATTTAATTTTTTTTTAAAAATTTAAAATCTTAATCAAATTACTGAGAAAATTATGTTTAAAAATCTTTAATTAAGATACATGATTATGTAAAATTTTAATTATTACAATATCAAAATCAAAATCAAATTGCTAAAATTAAAAAATTATAATAGATAATTTATATTATAATTTATTTTACAAACAAAATTTATATATCTTATTTTATGAGAAAACTTATATTAAAACAATTTATAGTGGTTGAATAGAAGTTGTATTTTTCTTAGTTTAATATAAGAAAAAAATAATAATTAGTTAATAATGATTTAATAAGGATTTTCTTTTATAAGTATCTATGTGATTCCTTAATATCATAATAAGGATGTGGGTTATTATGTTCATTAATTATAAATAATTATTTATCAAATGATTTTATAACTAAACTGAACTTGATTTAAGCATTATTGTGAGAAGTAATTTTTTTCTTAGTAAAGAAATCAGTCTATAATTTTCATAATCAATTATGAGTATTTATCTACATACTTAGTGAGCTTTGATATTTTATCTGTTTTGTAGCTTAATATATCAGATGAGCCAATCAATTTGTATACATATAATACTTACTCTATTTTTTCTGATTATTGAAAATTTGTTGAAAATGGATCATATTTTTCCAGTATATCGAATAATAGAACTAATAGCTAGTAGTATTGCTCACACATATAACATTTAATTTATGGTATTTCTAAAGTATATCACCTAAAAATTTAACTTTAAAAAATATTTCTTTTATAAAGAAGAATAGTTGTTATTTCTTCAAGTATATATAATAAATAAGAGAAAAAATATTATGTTGATGGTTTTTGTAAAATTACATTGTTACGATAGTTTTGTAACTTTAAATAAAATCTCAAAAGGGTAAATTAAACTAAGATAATTACTCAAGAAATCATGGATGAGGATTCACAATAATGTTAAAGAGTTATTCTCAATATAAAACACGTAAGATAAATATAAAATAAACACAAAGTTAACTCAAAGATATTTTAAAGATTATGCTTCAGAGACTCTAAGTTAATACAGTGAATTAATACAATATCATATAATAAGTTTACTAATAATAATTAAAGAGATTACACAAATGCAAAGGGTCACGAATAATTTATAACAGTTTTAAAGGATTTGCAAAGGATAAGTTTAATACTTGGTTAATTATACTCCTTTATTAATATAATATATATAAGTTCAATACCTAAAAGGTTAACATCTCGTCAATACTGTGACTCAAAGAAAATACAGAGATATTTATACATGTTAAATAATTAATAAGATAAGCTAAATTAAATATATTGAAGAAAATAAAATTGCCATTTCGCTAGGCAATAAAGTTGTTGTGTTAATAAAATTGCCAGATCTGCAGGTAACTAAATAGGCATCTATGATCTATGTAATTATCAAAGGCAATAAAATTGATATCTAAGGATTTGCATAATTGATTGATAGCAATAAAATGGACAAAATAATCTTCATAAAAGATCTACATAGCAATAAAATTGACTTTATATTCTACTAATTAAATTTATCTAAAATTTTACCCATCACAACATGTAAAAATTCATAATTTAGAGGTATAAATACTATTTAGATAAAATGTTAAAATAATATTTGATATATTTTGTTGTAAAGAATATGTAATTGAAAGATTATAAAAAATCCAATCTGCTTTTTCAGAATATAAAAATTTTTCACAGTATATACAGGCAATTCAAAACTATTAAATAAAATATTATTTTAAAATTTATTATATAATTTAAGTAGTTTAATAAAAGGTTTTTAATATGTTAATTGTAAATTATTTTGAGAAATTAGGTTTTAATTTGAATAATTTTGAGGATGATTTAAGTTAGAATTATTAATAATAGTTTAATTTTATGTTAAATCAATTAATATTTCATATTCATTATCAAATGTATATATATAATGAATTTTAAAGTCTATAGTATTATAATTTTTTTTATGATTAATTTGTTTATTTTGATTTTTATTGTATGACTTATATAAGTTTTTATTTGTTAATTTGTTTTTCAATAAAATTATAAATGTAACATTATATTCAATTTAATTAGCATTTAAATTTTTTTTTTATATAGTAAAAAATAGATTTTATTATTTTTTTTGATTAAAGAAATTTTTTGTTGATTTTTTTTTAGAAATTTTTTCAAGAGAAATTAATTCATATAATTAAATAAATATATTTTTAGATCAGGATTATATTAGTTTGATTTTTTTTTAAATTTAGTATTGTAAATTTGATTTCTTTTTTATTTAATCTTTTTTTTTTGATTTAGCATTATAAATTTGATTTCTTTTTTTATTTAATCTTTTTTTCAAGTTTAATATACAGAGGGTTATCAAAAGTTTCTGAACGAATTTTTATATAATATAAAATGCTTAATTTTTAAAACTCAACCAAAAAAACTTTATTAAAACTTTATTTTAAGCTTATTAAAACCTAAAATTTGTATTATTAAACTAGTATTTAATTGGATCACCTTTCGCTGCAATCACTGCTTGAATTTATGCTAGCATACTATTGACTAAATTTTCAATCAGACATTTTAGAATTGCTTTTCATGTATTTTTAACATTCCTTTTAAGTTCAGCAAGGTTTATTAGCTTTTTCTTTTTATTTCTAATTTTCTTTTTTACTTCAACCTATAAATTTTCAATTGGATTAAGGTCTGGTCTTTAAGCAGGCCAAGAAAGAATATGCAAATTTTTTTCTGTATAAAATGATAATGCAACCTTTGTTTTATGAGGTCTAGCATTATCTTTTTGAATAAACCATTATTTCTTGAAAACATGCGCTTTATTATAGATAAAGCATATTTTTGTAGTATTTTAACGTAAGTAGTTCTGGTTGCTGATCTATGAAGTGATATAATCAGTTCTATCCCTTTTCGTGAAAAACAACTCCAAAATATGCAGCTTGGGCTGTGTTTAACTGTGGCTCAAATACAAGAGAGTGACTATTCATCTTCTGGTTCTCTCTATACTCTACTAGTATGACTTTACTAAAATTGAGTAAAGGTCGATTCATCACTCCATAATATTTTTGCCCAATCATTTTTATCTAACATTCATGTTCTAAATATCATACAAGTCGTGTTTCTTTATTTGCTGGTAAAATGAGAGATTTTCATCATGTAATACAACTTCTTAGTCAAGTAAATGAAAGGTGTGACAAATAGTAATTTCTGAAACATTCTGGCTTATTTTTTTTCTATAGTTCTTTTATTCTAATAGCACATAATCATCAATTTTGTGCTTTTTTGTTTGTTATCAAATGTTTAAGCTGATTGCAATTTATGATATCAATCAGATGTGATCATTTAGAACGAGGTTTAAAATCAATAGATTCAGTTTTGGCATACCTTTTTAATGTATCATAAACTGTTATTTTGCCACATCCAACAGTTTCTGCAATCTGATTATATGAATGCTATTTTTACAAAGATAAAATATGACACCTCGTTATTCTACAGTCAATTCATTATTTTTTTCTATTGTTGCAGTTGTAATCACAATTTGTAAAAAAAATAAAGTGAAAAAGAAAAAATGAAGTTAGAAATGTTTTTTAAGACAAATAAACAAAAATAACCCATATTTGTATAATAAATATTACCTTTTTGTATAATAATCACATTCCAAAAGTTACATTCAGAAACTTATAATAACCCTTTATAATAAATTTCTTTTTTAAGTTAAAGTAAAAACATTTTTTTATATAGTTAATTTAGTAAAAAAAAAAAATTTAATAATAATAGTATTTTGTTTATATTTTTTATTTATTTATTTTACTTATTTAAATATTTATTTACTTATTTTAATATAGAGAAGTTAAGATAATAATCATTTTTATATAATCAATTTAGTAAAATAATTTAAAAAATAATGAATTTAATGTTAATAAATTTGTTTAAAATTTAAGTAAAGCTAATTTTTTATTATTTTTTTAAATTAAATAAATATTTTATTTTACTTTATTTTTTATATATTAAAATTTTGAAATTTTTTTTAATAATAACAAGATTTTTTTTATTTACTTATTTTATTTTTTTGGATGTTTATTTCTTATTTTAGTTAAAAAAAAGATTGTTATTTAAGAAATTAATACAAAAATTATTATAATTTATATCTATATAAAAAATATTTAATATTTGTTTTATTTGTTTAATTATTTAATTTTGTATATTATTATATGATTGGTATGTAACAAATTTTTTATTTCTAAATTAAAATAAATAAATAATAAATAAAAATTATAAATAAAAAAAATAAATAAATAGAGGGAGGGTGAAAAAAATACTTTATCTTAGATTTAAGATTCAAATTTATCATTTCTAATTCTAAATCTATAATCTAGAATCATGATTTTAAATTCGCAAGCAAAGTTTCTAGTAGATCATAATTAAAAAAGATATATATAACAAGTATTTTGATGATTATTCAGTCAGAATCTTATGGGTTATATATTCAAAAAAAATATAAAATAAATGCTATATTACTAAATTTAATGATATAATAAATTATTAAATAAGAAAATTTTAGCAGTTATTTTTTATACTACAATAATATTTAATTCTTGTCAATTTCAGAAAAAACTGCAGTTAATCTTGAAATAGTTTCTTTTTTTTTATATTGTTCAATATATTCAAATCTATGTTAAAAATAAATAAATAAATTATAAATAATACAAAGTAAAACATTTATTAAATTTTGAATATTAATGTGTTTGAACGTATATGATTTTGTATTATCCTTTATTAATGATCATAAGATAATTACAACTTACAGAGAATCTTTAAATACAGATAATCTTTATTTTATTAAACTTGCTATATATATTTATAAAAAAAGATTATAATATAAACAACACTGCAATACTAATGTAAATACAAAAAATATTTTTATTATCTTGAATTATTCTACATGTAACTTATAATATTAGAACTTATTTTAATTAAAAGTTTGATTTATATATTCTGGACAAAAATTGATTACATTATCTATGGTTAAAACATGTGATAATAATAATGTTTTTTTTACTTTTATCTTTTATTAGAATTAACTAAAAATTAATAATAATTCTACTAATCTTAACCATCTAAGTAATTTTATTAGTATACAAAAGGTATTTATTGATCTTCTTTAGTTAGAGTTTCTCAATATAAGATTTTTCCTTATTAACTCATTCAAGTAAATGGTAAATTTTTTTTTAAAACAATAAATTCTTTATTTTAATTTTAAATTTTTTTAATTAAATGATAATATATGCAAAATTTTCACAATTAGCACTATAGTAAATAAAGAAATTAGAATAAGCTTTTTAATTAAAATTGATTCTACCCATTCAAAAGAAATTTGAACATATCTGATAGTCAGTTATACATAATCTCCTTTTGTTATATCCTGATAAACTAACTTCTTACATAATTTATAATCCTTATTTTCAAATATTTTTAAATCATTTTCATAAATATAATGATAATAAGAGTTAAAGAGTATTTAATTTAAATAAAAATATCAAAGCAAGATTCATAATAAAAAAGATTTTTTTAAATTTATTTAAAAAAAATTAATTATAATAAAATAAAGTAATAACATTTAAATACTTTTATTTGATACTTTTTTTATAAAGTATAGTAATTTCATAATATATATTTATATTAATACAGTTTTAATAAATTATACAAATAAATATTCCAAAAACAAATTAATACAGATAAAAAACTATTATTTAATGAATATTAATTAATTGAAATAACACTAGTCAAATGATAACATATCATGAAAATCAGAAACCTGATTTTTCACTGATTTTTCAAAAAATTTAACTATTATACAATTCTAATACTTCTTTCTAGATTTTTGTTATATTTCTGAATATAACTAGACGTAAATACTTTATAAATATCAGCTTTATATTAGTAAAGAATCAGATTCCTAATTTTTTATAAATAAATGTTTAATGTTTACTCAATTAAAAACTAAATATTTTGAAGTTTTAATCAAATATAAGGTGTAAATTGGATAAACGTTATATTAATATCAGATTCCTAATAGTTCACTTATATTTATACAATACTTTAAATATTTATGTAGATTATCATAAAGCATTATTTAAAATATAATACACACAGGTAGTAATTAAAAATCGTGATATGCACATTATTTTAATCAATTTATTATTATTTATTACAATACATTATATAGCAATAATAAACTAATCATTTACATTTAACTAATATTTACTATTACATTCATTGTTATATAGAAATAAACTACAAATATATCATTAATATTACATACTCTTTTTAAATTCAATATACTTAACAATTTAACAATATAAATACATTAATTAATTATTTTTGTGATTCAACTAAATTCATCAGATTTATCCGTAGGTTCATTATTATTGAATTTATCTTACAATTGTTTATTATTATTATCAGAATAGTACAACTGTAATATTGACCAATTGAAAGTATTTTCAAGTAAATTTAATTTATTGATTCATATTTCATCTTCATATCGACCATATTTTAAAAGTTTTACATAGCTTATATTTTTGCTTACTCAGTTAGCTATATGAAGTAACTTACATACCTATTAAAACAAAAAAGAGATAATAAATAAATATGTATAAATAGTTATACAATTGTTTTATTTACAGTATGATCTTTAGCGCTTATTATAAATACGAAGAATATATTTATCTATTTTTTTTTTATTTTTAGGATGAACATAATTTTTGATTTCTTTTTTGATAAGCTCTTCATCAGTTTCAGAAAGTTTATTACTGTAAAATCCTCCTTCATTAAATATAAGTTTGCAACCTTTCTTGAATTCTTTTCAAGATAATGATGATAATTAAAGTTCTTTAAGTGATACATCAGTAATATTAAACATGTACTTGATGCCTTTCTAACATCATTCTTTTTTCTATTATTAAATAAATATTAGTGAACTTTGATTTCATATTATGATTATCTACTAATACTTATATTTTTTCTTTGAAAATTAGTTCCTTATCTTTTCTTTTTTGAATTAGTCTTATTCAGATTAAGGTTAATCAGCCAGTTTTCTCTATGATAGTAGTGTAAATTCTGTAAGATCCATTTTAACTCTGTATTTTTGTATTGAAATCTTCTTATCAAAGCTCTAATGATTTCTTTCATAATGCATTTTGAAATATATGATGTAATTTCTACTCATTTTTTGGTATGATCCAATTGTAATGAATTTTAAGATCACTAAGTATTAGAGTTGGAGTTGACTGAAGAGTTAGCTGAGAAGTTGTTAAGGTTAGTGATAATTCATTTTGTAAATCATTCCTGGTTTGAGATTATTAAACTTATTTTATAAGTATAATGATAGCTCTGTTTAGGATCTCAATATCTATAAATTAAAATCATAATATTATTTTTAAAAAAAATGTATGATCATTATATTATGAGAAAACTTAACTAGACTGGGGTTCAAGTTGCTTATTCTAGATTCCCAGGGTTCAGACTGGGTAATCTAGACCTATAACTTAATTTAGAAATTCTATATTAATACATAATCTGCATATATTTATATTTATATCATAATAAATTTTTTTACTTTTATTCATGTCTTTATGTTACAATAAAAATTTTGGGTTAAAGTTTTTTCATACTGTTTATATAGTAAATTTTTTTTTGTATCATAAAAACTATGTCTGAAGTTCAGATTTCTATTCAAATTTATCAATCTTAAGTTAATGACATATTTAAGAGTCATGATAAGTTTGTTAATAAAATTCAAAGATTATGCATATAAACTTGGTTTTATTATTAGACTTGGAAAAGTTGAATATTTAAATATTACTAAAAATCAAAATTCTAAAAAATTTCTAAAGAAAAGGAAGAAATTATTACAGAAAAAAAAGTTCAAAAAAGAACATTATTATGTTTTTGAGCTAGTTATTCTGAATTAAAAGAATATGACTCTGAAGATGAAAATTTAATTAACAAAGAATGAAATCAAAAATCTCAATGATATAGTTATTCTTTTTATATTCGTACTTTTTTTAATAACTTTAATAGTTTATAGTATATAATTAATATGAATCTTATTTATAATCATCAAATGGTTAATAAAAATCATTAATATTTTATGTCTAATGAACAGAGTATTCTTGATGATGTTAAACAATGAATAAAATTATTATGTTATACTGATATAGATATTTTCACCATATGTGCAATTTTAAAAAAAGAGTTTAGTGATTGTATTACATAGGTATATAATGATATTTATAATTTTATTTATCAATAGTAGGTTCTGGTTCAGAAAAAAAATTTTTGATACTGAAGAATTTATAAAAATATTAGAACAACTTAAATATGATAATGCAGAATTCTTTTATTATACTGATATTAATAAT
>CAJVPP010003785.1:0-10769 GCA_910592005.1 Funneliformis mosseae | reverse complement strand
ATGGTGGCGTATAAGATCTGCTAATTGTTGAAAATGATGTGAAAACATTCGCAAGAGTTTTTTAAATCGAACAGGATCATAGGATGGAAGAACATTTCGCCACCAATGCTTTGATTTTACTACGTAATGTATTCGTGACTTTAGATATTGTGTAGTTAATTATTGTACTAAAGTAGCTTTTAAAATAATACTCCCTCCTCTTCAAGTTCCTCTTCTTCAAGCTCATCTAAAAAGGTTTTTAACAATAATACATTTTGAATTTGTTGTTTGCGATTTATGGTAAAAGTTAGCTAGTCGTAATATAGCGATCAATCTGGTCAATTAAAAATTGTGCTCAATTGTAACTATTATTTGATTGGTTACTTTTTTTTCTGATCTGAATAATCCGATCTAGAACTGAACAAGGCTATTATTTCTGTTAAAGATAGAAAAATTATCACTCTTGTTGATCAGATCCTTTCTAAAATGAAGCATAATGATGTGACTATAGAACTGGAAATATATTCTAGCACTTATGAAAGAAAATTATGAGCGAAGAGGCGTAGTGAATCTAGAAATCAGGAAAAAATATACATTTCGTTCTTAGTACCTAAGAAAATTCTACTCATTAGTTGAGGTACTTTTTTCTAAAACTTCATCCTAACCAAGCCGTACCTAGTGTGGATATTTGCGAGGTACAGTTAGATTGAAAACAATGAATTTTTGCTCACATAAATGTTTATCAATAATCTTAATCATACTACGCCAATCATTAGCATATTGACGCACAATTCTGACTAGCTCATCTGTAATGCATGACCCGTTAAATAGACAGACATGTGTGAGATTTTTTCGTATTATCTTTAGACAGTCAAAGTAACTCTGCGATACATATATCGAACTGACATTATAATAGCGCCCTTCAACAAAATAAGGGATGATCTTCTTATGCACTTTTTTTGGGTCAGCGCATACATCTTCAAATATGGCCACTGTATCTTTATCTAGAGAAAACGAATCTACCTTAGGGATTTTATCAGGCTTCAAAGCTCAGAATGTAATATTTTTACAATAGGGCTTTAGACTATTTGCAATTATCTGATATGCCAATTCAAGGTACATATATTTCGGCTTCTCAAGATTGTGACCAATTAATAGCAAATCATCATTTTTGATATAACGCGTCCCTTCTTTCTTCCCATTAAACATTCGATAAAGCTTATTTCTAAACATGAGATTAAGAACTTCATTAGTCTTCCCTGAATTAGTACGGCCTGAAATTAGTAATGTAAAAGGCCATTGGAGAACACTCGAATTGGCATTGTATTTTTGGGCATCTTTGATCTTGTTAATATGGTATACCAGCCTTTCAACTGGCTCAAGTTTTTTTATTTTCATGTCAAACTAAGTATTATTAATGATGTATTAAAATAATCCCTTTTAATTCTTCGTCTCTTTCAAGAATTCTTTTTCGATTAAAGTATGTCTGATGTAGGATAAAAGATCAGCTGTATAGGGGACTTCAATGAGGCATATACCTTAGTCCTTGCAGATGTCCCGCTTCTTCTGATCACGCATTTTCTGTTTATCCAAATCTATCTGGCCTCTCCTATAGAACATTGAATTAAGACTATAGTGTTGCTTGCCATGAAATTCAAATCCTAGTCGCAACTCTTCGTTATATCTATCAAGTTGCATTTCATGCAAAAAATTTGGCCTATATGATGGAAATTTCTTGCCTAGTAGATTCTCAAAAATGTATCAGCAAGTTCTTTCACTAGTATGATGGTAAAGAGGACACCATTTGAATTTTTTCATGATATACTTTAATGGATACTTCCATTGATGCGTATCATTTTCGCAAGACCAAAGATATACATCATGACCATTTATTTGCCCGGTCTTTCCAAGACATTGATCATCATACTTCATAGCATAATCCACAGCCTGAACTGACTTACTACTGAAAGTATGAACATAATGGACGAACCCAGTAGGATGATATTTTCGCATAAATTTATCTAGTGGATATTCAATTTTATCAGGTTCCTCGATTACTTGGAGTTCCTCAAATTTGAAAGGTCTTTTGGGATTTCGTCTCATCAAATGAGTAGTAGATTCAATAGGTCCATTTTCAAGATAGTATAAGATTGGCTGTGGCGGGTTCTTCCTAATAATAACTCTTTTTATCTTATAGACACGTAAGTTCCAGTATGGATCAGTTGCTTTACGCCTATAGTCCCCTTCCAATTTATCTGATTTTAACAAATATCTAACCGCTGTACCCTTTTGTAACTTTATCTCCTTATCTTTTTCAATTGCGCGCTTAGCTTTCCTAGAAGGTTTTGATTCAACTTCTTCCAAAGTCATAGCACGAGCTAGAGATATCCCAATAAGGCGTGTTTTACTGTTATTCAAATAATCAATATACTTCTTAAGAATTTTTTTCCATAGTATTGATCGCTCTCTGTCAGTTAATCATCCCTCTATATCATATTGGACTTTATATATTAATTCTGCTATTCTTTTCTTAAACGCTTTAATCAAAGCTAAGCTCTTAAAACTCTAAAGGTCGACAATACGTATTAGAACATTGTATTATTGCATCCCTCGAAAGAATGCATCCTAAAATGAGGCATCACCATCAGTCATTAATAATATTGGCCATATGAGAGGATTAGAAGAATCCTCAAATATTTCTTTTACTGCATTTCAGATTTCTAAACTATTTCTCGATGTTATTGAGCATACATCCTTAAAATGTGTTGCCATATCTATGATTAGAAAAGTACAAACAAATATCCTTCTACCATTCTGATTATCGTGAGTGTAGAGCAGAATGTCACACTACTGAACCTTGTTTGGAATCTTAATCTTTGAAAAACTTGTTTCAGCTTTACATGGTAGTGGTTGTCGATAAATTTGATAAATATATTGATACACTAATCACTTTGCAATATCTCGCAATCGAAAAGAATATCTTTCCTTCTGAAATACATTATATAGGTTTTTGGCATTGGTATAAAAGCCAGGTATATTATAAAACAGAAGTCTACAGACTATACAGAGCTCTTCATCGGGATTTATTATAATCTGCGGTTAACTCATTCTTAAACATGATTATATGATGGTTCTATAAATCAGGGCTGAATAATATCATGTCAACATTTGATCTGGCATATTCACAACTCTTAGATATGAACCAGAAGCTTCGTAGTGAGCTTCAAGATGAGATTTTTATTAATAAGAGCAATGAGAAAAAAGTTCGCTCTCTTATGAAGGAGCTTGAGCAATGTTATTGAACTATCTCATTACAGGATAATACTATCATAGCCCACGAAAAAGAGATAGAGAAACTTAAATCAGAAATATCTGATTTACGAAAACAGCTTAAGATTTTATAACAGAATAAAAAATTTAAAGATAAAATTGGATCTATTCAAGATGGTCGAATCATAAAGCTTGAAAATAAGGTTGAAAGTCTTAAAGCAAGAATCTGGATTCTCATAAATAAAAAAATCTCAATAAATGCTTTAGATATAGCAACGACTAATCTTATTGCAAATATTAATAGAGGATTAAATCGAATTGAAAATCACATTAAGGGAATTGGTATGCCTATGCAGAATCCTGCCAATGTTATAGATGGCATCAGAGGCTCGTTAAATACTATTCAGATTACTTTGCAAAATATTACAGCTGAGCGTGATCAATATCAGAACTTATTACATGATTCAATTCAGCAAGTAGATAATCTTAGAAATCAGTTTACTGATAGTGGAAATCAGAATTTACGGTTACAACGTTTATTAGATGAATCCTAAGTTTGGGTTGAAAAAACTGTGAGAAAGAGATAATGCTCAAGGAGAGTAGGACTTGGCTATGCTGACCTACAATAATGAGAGACAAGAATCTTGTCGCTAGATGTTTTCATATTGGGATAAAGATAGGCGTGTTCAAGGATTATTGTGAGAAAAATTTGCTAAACAGCTATTGTATCAGTGAGATACTAACCGTCTTCAGCAAAATACCCGACAGTTACAGACCAATGCCCAAAACCAGATAAATAGGATGTTAGTTATTATAGCAAGAAAACAAACCCGCATTGGTGAATTGCTACGTGAGAAGTTTGTTTTTCAGCTAGTGATTAGGCAAAGAGACCAGAATATTTTAAATTTGCAGAGACAAATTTTGGCGCTTCAGAATAATCCATTAGGAAATATGGTAGATGCTAGACGTTTACTAGTATTAACTATGATTGCACTGGTTCTTGCAAAAACTAAGTCCTATATAGGCCAAGAACCTTCTGATGATTATTTAGATAGACTTATTCAATCAATATCATTTGCACAAAGGCATATGACTGTTCTTGAAAATGCAAATGCTGAAGATTTCGATGATGCTGTCAAATGTGATATTTTTAAAGCTCAGATGGGAGGAAAATATTTACCAGTTCCTACCCAAGATCCATACAATGGAAATGCTAATATTAATTCTCCAGCTACTTTACATGCTTGGATGAGATTACATTATTAACGAGAAACAGTAGGTAGTCGGCAGTCAGCACTTCAAAGATTAACTCAAGAAAAATTTCTACCCACAGACTCGCCAGATACTTATGAAAAAAGAATTTGACCTTTATTATTAGGTATAGCAGATAATGATGCACAAACTATAGGATTTCTTAAGAACTACTTATCAGGTGATCTTTATACATAGATGCGAGTTATCGCTCCTGCTACTATTAATGCATTTTTTACAAATCTAAAAGACATGTGGCTGGAGCGTGCTCCCAATTTAAATGGAAGCCAAAATTATCAGAATAATTCTTCAGCTGAGATTGAAAAGTTAAATTCCCAAATAGCCTCTCTATAGGCCCAACTAATACAACCGGCTCAAGTACACCCCCAGAATAATGAAGCCTCCGCTATTTTTGAAAAGTTAAACTCCAAAATAGCTTCTTTGGAAACACAGTTAGCGGAATCAATGCAGGTGCATTCTAAACTTGCCCAACGCTTACAACTACCTAAAAATGTAATTAATTCAAATAATGCTTCAATCCTTGATAGTCATATTAATCAAGAATTGGAAAAAAGATTAGGAGTAATCGAAATTAATTTAGCCAAATTCACTAAACTCATAAGAGAAGATACCATAGATACGAAATCAGCTCAGTATCGGTATTCAGAACCCTCAGACTATAATAATAGAGGATTGGAAAAAAGATTAGAATGAATTGAAGCCCACTTAGCCAAATTTACTAGAAAAGATACTAGAGGCGCTAAAACACCCTAGCATCAACGTTCGGAGTCCTCACCTTTTAGAGGATTGGAAAAAAGATTAGGACAAATTAAAGCCTTATTGGCTAAACTCACTAAAGATTCCAAATCCAGAAGTGGTCGAGTTCATATGGCTACAGTAGATGATCAGTCTGATCCCATTTTTTCTGATGATGATACATCAAAACCTGAGAACAATGATTATAACTCTGATAATTCATCAGCCAGTTCAGACTCCAGAAATCGTGATATGAATATTTTCATAAGTCATGAAAATAGAAAAAAAAAGTGAATTACGCAGTCCCTTTAGGACCCGCTGAGCAATATGGATATCCTGATAAATCCACAAAGTCTAAGGTCTCTAGTCAATCCAAGCTTCATAAGGTAAAGCAAGACAATAATTTGTCTTCCCCCCATAATGCCTCATTAGATAAAGATAGTCATGATAAACGTGTGTCTTTAAAAGAAACTATTCGTAAAATCATTCAGATTGAATTTGAGAATTATCTTCTGTACATAATTCAGCAGGCTAAAGGTAGTATACCTGCCTTAGTTCAAGATTCAGATGAAGAGGATGTTTTGGATGGACCCATAGAGATAGATTTCATCAAAAAGAAGGAGCTCATCACAAGCATTGCATCTATAAAATGCAAGATTAAGCGTCTTAAAATTCCAGCTATAGCACTGGACTCTTGTGCTGAACTTCTCATTATAACATCTGATATTGTCGAACACGTAGGATATGGAATCGACAAATCCATAAAATATGATCTTAGTGGTATTGCTACTGTGCCGGTTGAATCTATTAGAGTCGTCTACAATTTACCAATAACCTTAGCTTCTGGATTTACTATATATAAAGATTTTATAGTTGTAAAATACTCTAAGTCAATGCTAATATTTTCAAACCCTCTTCTTAAGAAATATAAATATGCAATTGACTGGGACAAAGATAAATTAAAGATTTCTTATAATGGCAAGGATTTAATTATTCCAGTCACCATGCACAAAGTCAAGAACAAGCTCGAGGTAAATTGTGTAACCACTACTCCTAAATGTGATGAATCCTCGACCTTAGACTGTATTTCACAAGATTTAAGCGAAGATGGTACATTAAAAAAAGTGAGTTATAAGGAACTTGAAAAAATGCTATATAGCACTCTTAAGTATAATTCAGAAATCAATAAGTTTTGCGAAAGTCTTCTTAGGGAATAGGCAAGTTATTTTTAGAATAACGCTTCTTTTTTTATCTAAAATTTTTGTGCTTTTTTCGACCATCTTCTCATATAATGCATCTATATTGTTTGTATCCTTCTTTGAAGCTGGAATTGGTTGAGTCTTAATAAATGATGCTGACAAAACTAACGTGGACCTAGACTTCGACTTCTTTCCTCCAATCTTTTTTTTCTTACTATCAGAAATGATGTCACATTCATTGTGATTCTTTGAGGAAATATTTGAAGGACC
Source organism: Funneliformis mosseae (assembly GCA_910592005.1). NCBI lineage: Eukaryota > Fungi > Glomeromycota > Glomeromycetes > Glomerales > Glomeraceae > Funneliformis > Funneliformis mosseae. The sequence goes on along the minus strand of CAJVPP010003785.1, from coordinate 4,044 downwards.
TAAAGGATCGTTCTTAAAGTGAACTATATCATTATGGTTTGATAGCTCCAGTAACATATCTGCTAATACATATTTCCCACTCTGTTGTAGATGTTCACAATCATCCCATATATCAGAGACGCGATCTTTATTAATATAGTAGTTCCTTACTATCATATACGCAGGAACCTTATTTTTAAGGCATCTAATTTCTTTGATCTGCTCAGGCGTTAAAACACTAGCACCTCGTCGATAATGAATTTTTAAAAATCGGCTAGGCATAATTCCTCTAGTAATTTCTAGCAATATTTTAGAACGATAAAAAAATATAAAAAACAATATTTATGTTTTTTGAACAATAAAAAATAATATTTATAGTTTTTGAATGATAAAAAACAATATTTATAGTTTTTGAACAATAAAAACAATATTTATGGTTTTTGAACAATAAAAAACAATGTAAAATGATGAAAAGTGATATTTCTCAATAAAGAATATTTGATATTTTATTTTGATAAGAAAAAATGCCCTATAGATGAAATTTAGTTACGCGCATTTTTTTCCTGCTATATAACTATATCAAGATTATGTCTAATGTGCATATATTGAAAGATATAAAAAATAGAGGACATCAGCTGGGTAGTGCATATGAGCAAGAACTCAAAAAAAAATTAAGAACCGCTATCGATTTTAATTCTGGAATTACCGATTTCAATGAAAAGTTGCAGGCTGAGTATTCAGAGCGAGAGGCAGATATTGGAAATAAGATTAGCCAATTAAATATGTCTAACGCTAAAGTTAGATCCCAACTTATTTCTGAATGGAAGTCTCATTTTGAGAGTCAACGTGAACTTGAAGCCAAATATACTGCCGAAATCAAATTGCTTAAATCAAATATTAAAACTCTGAAAAGAGAGACAACTTTGGCCCAAAAAGCTTCGTTTGCTGACAAGATCAAGATTCTTTCTCTTGAAACTAAGGTAGTTGAATTGGAAGGTAAGTTGAAGGACTTGAAACTGGATCTGATGTTTTATGATTCGAATGTAGTGGGAGGGGTGATAGAGGAACCAGCCCAAATAAACTCATTCAAACCCAAAAAGATTGATTCTTTCAGGCTTGAATTGAAACAGATAAAGGAGGATTTTAATTCAAAAAAACATGAAATAGAATGCATGAAAAAAGGGATAAAAGCGACACATGAGATAACCAGTCAGGAAAGAGATGCTTTGTCTTCAGCGCGATTAAATTTAATAGAGGAAAATTCTCATCTTCGAGAGTTAGTGTCAAAGAAGGATAATGAAGTAGATCCTCCATCCCTGCCTATAAACGATTCATCACAAAAACTACCAGGTTAGCTCAGTGATGATTTAAGATTCCTCGTCTATAAGCACGGTCTTGAAGATAAGGTTATAGAATTCGATAAAAGTTTTGCCAGGGAATATATATTAGAGGCTTTGCAAGAACTATTACCCCAGGATGAGATGATTTTGAGAAACCAGGCAGTTACCCTACCTAATCAATCCGTTCATAATCGACCAGCACATTCTGAAAAAATTATTTCAAAAGAAGGGGTTGCGAAGCAATCAGGTGGCGTAGAAGCGGTATCATCAGCCTAAGCAATACCTCTAGCACTGGTCATTCCTATTGTTACAGACTCCTTAATGTCGCCTATGTTAATATATTCCATATTTATCTTATTACTTATTGCAATTATATGGTTCATAGTCAGGAAAAAAATATGGAATTTATGGAGCGCTAAGCTGAAAGAAAAAAGTGACCGATACATTCAGACTAGTGATTTACACCTCTGGATATATCTGAGGCCAGGTTATATGATCGGAGGTCAGAAGTTCGAAGATAGAAATTGAAGTTAGCCAGTATTATTATACGAGAAAAAAATATATAAATAATATTATAAGTATTCTAGTGGAGGTGTGGCAATTTCAGCTAAAAGTACTTATCCATATAATTCAATGATCTCATCTATATCTGCTTCAGACGAATCATCAAAATACCTAGAAAGTTTTATTGTAAAGTTTTTATATATTTTTTAAGCCATTTTTTTTGCCTTGTTCTAGAAATACTAAGTATAAAATTACATGTAAATTTCCCAAATCTTCAAAATAAAAATTTTGAGTGAATATGCTTGTTAGCAAAATACTGGGTCAGTAGTAGTACCCAAAAGTAATCAATATAATAATGCCTAAAAATAATCAATATAGTAGTATCCCAAAGTATTCCAGTGTAGAAACCATACGAGAAAGAATTCTAGGAAGGCTTAGGCGAAAACTAGAGTATAAATTTGGTAGTATCCAAAGGTAGAATTATATAGAAATAAAATAAGAAATTATGCTTTTGGATACTACCGCTGATAGGCAGGAAAGAGATCAAAAAGGCAGAAAGATTCAGGAGAATACACGAAAAAAGGTATGAAAGCAATATAGCCTGAATTAATTCAGCACTTCATGTCTCATTCTTGGCAATCAAAAGGGTCATAAAAGGCAGGATTGCAAGAATGGCACAATACTAACACTTTGTATGTGTCTTACCGGCAATCAAAAAGTAAGTGAATAGATTGCAATACATCTTTAGCAAATAGATGATGGATTGCAAATTTGGCACTTCATGTCTCATCCAGCAATCAAGAGATTGGCAATCAAGAAGGAAAATATATGGGCTGATTAATATAATGCAAATTACACCTCTGATTCTCTAACCAACTGACCACCAAACCAGGCCCTCGAAAGTTACTCAAAAGTTACTTGAAAGTAACAGGAAAGTGCCTGGAACTGGTAAGGAACCGAACACGTGATCATGATGCAGTAAAGTACAGTAAATTTCGTTAATTTTGGCTAACACTATTTCATGGTTTCGGTCAGATTATTGGACATAATAATTTAGCATCCAAGTTAGCATACAAGTGGTCTGAAACTGGCGAACTAATAGAATCTCTCTAGTTCCTCACCAGTTCTCTAATAGTTCCATAACAGTTACCACGGCACTATCATGACGCCATTATGTCACCAAGTTGGATCCCAAATTATATGTTCTAAGATCAGCCAGAATTATGGCATAATGTCAACTAAAATTAATCGCAGATCTACTACGCCACCTGACGCGATATTTTTTTTACCACATTTTAGCATCTAAAAAGGCAACCAAATAGGCGCAAATTCTTAATATAGAACTAGTATCCAAACTAGCATAGAGGGTCAGCACCCTCATTATAGAACTAGGTATTCAAAGAAAACTGGAAAGCTAGAACTAATAATATAGATTTTATTATGTAAACGGATTAGGAACAAGAAGAAAGCAGTCACTATTAGATCATGACATCACCATTAAATTAAAGCACTACCAGTCATCATTAGACTATGAAGTTACCACTATATTATACAGGAAACAGTTGAAATAATGTTATAAATGCAAAGGAGCTACCCATAAGTAGGTTATGAAATTCCTACCAGATTATGAATAATAGGTTATGAAGTTACCACTAGATTATGAAATTAGATTATGAAGTACCGGTAGACTATTAAGTTACCTATAGATTATGAAGTTACCGGCGACTAATTGTATATTCAGATTTAACTAACTGTGATCAACTTGGTAAAAAAAGTGAATATCCATTAAGCATTACTTTAGAAATATTTCTAAATAGTATTGACAAAAATTAGATATTCATATAATAATTACATATTTATTAAAAATAATATCTACTTTATATAACAATGATAATACATTTTATTTGAAAAAATTATAAATATTTCATAATTATTTACATAAAATATTTGTAATAATTATCAATATATAGTAAATACTAAAGGATTTGAAGTACTTATTGACAGAAAAATATATTAGTTTATTTTATTTGTAATAATGTATTTTATTGATTAGCCAAAAGTATATATACAGTGGGCAACAAAAGAAACGCAAGTGTGATTGGTTACCTTTGAACGGCTATAACTCTTCAACCACAAATGCTAGAAACATGATCTTGTACTTGTTTTAAAGCCCAAATCTTGAATTATATCCTGGCGAAATTTAGTATCAAGTTAATAATAC
>CAJVPP010003784.1:0-10769 GCA_910592005.1 Funneliformis mosseae | reverse complement strand
AGTATTAAAGGTTTAAATCAGCATTTATTTTGATTGGCTAACTAGTTTCGGAAGGTTTCGCTAGTTTCGTCTAGTTTCGCCAGTTTCGCCAGTTTCGCCAATTTCGTCATAGTTTCGGATTATCGGAAAGTTTCGGATTTTAGTTCTTGAAAGCCGAAACGTTTCGACCTTAAGATTTTAGTTTCGCCCACACCTTTATTATGAAGTATTTTTTTTTTAAAAAAAAATAATTAAATTATTAATAAAAAAATAAATTGAAAATTTAGTTCAATAATATAATAATCACATGTGTTAATGATTACCATAATATACATGAAACTTGTATCCTACCTACAAACTCCACTTTGCATATAGCTCACATAGTAACTATATTATTTAAAACTGCCCAAACTTTACTGATTCCTTACTATTCTAATAGTAATTCTTCTATTTATAATCCTTGTAGTATTGATACTTTACTTCTTAAAAAAATGTATAAAGAACAAATGATAACTTTAGCTAATAGTTATAATTCAATAAAATTAAACTGGAATTTAGCATATTTAATTAATAGTAATATAGACCTAATTAAAAATTTGACGATTTATTCTTATGATCTAGACATTTCAAAAAAATACCACTGAAAATTTGATCAAATAAAATTAGTAGATTGTATTGAGTTAAATCTAAAAAATACTAAAAATTATATGCAAGCTATAGATAAGGGATGAAACCTCTTAATAATAGTCAAAACTTAGATGAAATTATATTAAAATTATAATAAGAAATATGACAAAATCCATTTAATACGATGAAAGCTGAAACTGTTAAACTATATTAAAAATATAGAAAAAGATATGAAGAAATTATTTTGAAGAGGTTTTAGCAGGCATCTATAATGTAAGCTGTTCAAACATTTATTAGGTTAATATAGAAATAATGATTAATAATAAAAACTTTAAATAACTTATATTCTTTTTTTTTTAAGATTATCAGAAGTTAAAAATATCTTAAAAAGTATATAATTCTTCTTCTAACTGACTTTTTGAAATAACTATTTATATAAAGAACAATTGTAAACAAATTTAAATCTAAGTCTAAATTATTCATTTTAAAAGAAATAATACATCTTATTCTATTTCTGAAGTCTCTTCACATTTCACTCAATACATATGAATCAGTATTTATTATATTTCAACCATTTTTTAATTGCATATATAAATCAATTTTTAGAAAGACAAAAAAGACTGGCGGCAAACTTAAACTATAAAGAATTAATTTATTATTATATTTAGCATATGAAAGTTAGCTCTTAATAAAAAAAATATATTGTAAAAAAATTCAGAGTGTCTAAAGATATATCATATATTACTTTTCTTTACTTATTAGATAATCTAATATTAGTAACTTTGGATATCTACACTTGTTTATTTTGAATAAACTAATTTGAAAAATATATTAACATAATATTTCAATTATAGGCTGCAATATAACGATTTCATAGGCATAATTATGATAAAATAATATTAGCATTTCTATTAGACATTTATTATTAGAAAGTGATTCAACATTTAATAATAAATATTATGGTAACACATTTAAACATTTTTAATGAATACCCAGTAGAAATTTTCATAGTTTATTATGCTGACATACATACTAGTGTAAAAGTATTTATTAAAAAATTATTAATATAGGATGCTTTATTTCTAGATCATTGCTGGTATAAAAATTTATTTATAAAATCTTTTAAACTAAAGTATGATTATTCCTATTTCAAAAAATATCTTGATGATTTAGTTAAATTATTAGCTATATTTCATCTAGATTTTTTTAATAATTTATATCGAAATTCTAACAAAGCAAAGTTAAAAACAGAAGGAAAAAGAATTAAAAAGGATTATTCTTACTTTTCTATTATTAAAACACAATTTTTTTTTTAGTATTTTATTATTAGGATATCATTCAAAATATCAGCTAGTAGTTAGTAAACTATGTGATAATTCAGAATATATAGATCTGTTATGAAATGATAGTTAGGTGTTAATTTGCGAACATGAATATTATAAAACTTATTTTTATATTTTAGAATTAAGTTGTTCACATTACTTTAATTACCTTTCTAGCTCAATTAATAAATTATCAAAGTTATATAATCACAGATTACAATTGAGTGAAGAAATTGATAGTTAGACAGATTCTCAGATGTAAGATGATAATGATGATGAGTTAGGTAATATTAAAATTATATCAAAATAAATTGGAATTGATATAGAATTAAAGAAAAAAATATCTGGTAAGTTGAGCTATTTATTTTTTAGTTTCAATTTAATCTTATGATAATTATAAAATTTTCAAAAGAATTTATTAAAAATTGCATACCGGTTGAAAAAATTGAATTGTCACCAATCTCTGGTTTAACACTAAAGGATATTACAAATGTAACCAGTTTTAAATAGTTCTGAAGTGTTCTATATTGCTTATATATTGCACTTTGATTTAAATTAGACTTTAACTTTTATTATTTGTGAAGTTTTTGATTGTTTATTAATAAATTGTAAAAAATTATTTTACTTCAGCAATTTTTTATATTATATTACAATAAATTTTATTAGTTGATTATTATTGATTAACACGTGAAATTAAGTCAATAAACAGATTTTTAACTATGTTTAAAATAGGAGATAAATTTTTTAGCATTATTTAGTCAAAAGTAATTATTATTTTATTAATTTTTTAATTCATTTTTAAAATAGAAATTAGAATTAGTTAATTTTTAACTGGTTAAAATAAATGAATTTAACTTCAGCCAAAATTCAATGTTCAGCCAGAATTAAGATTTTAAGATATTTTCTAACTCTGGCTAAATTTATAATACTAGCCTAAGTTAATCTTAATTGGTTAATTAACTGGTTAATAAATATATTAACCAGTTAAAGATTTTTTGATCAGTTTTAACCTCTATTTTTAGAATTTCACCTTTTAGTATCCTATATGATAAAATTATCTTCTTCATAATAATACAATTTCTGATATTTCAAAAAAAAAATTTTAAGCTTAAATTTTTATAAATACTATATAAATTTTAAATATTTTTTGAATAAGTTTAATTAAATTAAATTGTATAAATTAAATATAATAAAAATTAAATAGTTTACAATCTAATTATTACTATCATTAAATTTTATTTTAAAAAAGATGTTAATTATTAAATAATTATATATAAGTAAATAATAGATAAATAAAGTTTATTTTCATTTGATTTTTTAATGTAAGAGTATCTGAATCTATTAAAATGTATTTATTTTTAAGAAAATTTTAAAATTAATGATATGGTTTATAGCAAAATCTAATATTTAGATAATTTATAAATATTTATTACCATATAATCTTTCTAATATTTGTACAATTTTTGAGTATAATTAATAGTTTATATATTTCTTGATTAATTATATTTGCTACTGTATTTATCTATATTACTTGATACTATCTAATAATAAAACTTTTTTAGTATCTGAAAATAATTCTAATGGTAATTCATGAAAGAAAAATTTTAGATATCATCTAACTATCAAATTAACTCATTTTAGTCATACAAAGCTTATTAATTTTTTTTTTTTAGTAAAAATGTTTCTTAGTTTTTTTATTACATTTTTACCTTTATAATTACTATTAGATATTATTAAAATTTATAATAAAAAATAAGATTTTTTTAAAAAAAAATTTATTTCATATTTGGTTGTACAATGATAAAAAAAGTAATAGTATATATGATGCTTCTTGTAAAAAATAATTATTAGCTATTCAGCTATTTCTATAAGACTATTATACTTCATATATTTCATCATCAATTTTTAGTATTTTTATTTTTAGCTACTTGATAAAATAAATTCTATAATCTTTTTTATGCAATATTTTCAATTACACTATGTAAAAAAGTTTCTTTTTTTTATCATCAATTTATTATATTTACTACTTCAGTACTTTTGATAGAATAAAAAGAAAATCAATCATAATCATTTTACCAAATCTATTAGGATAATTGCTATTTTAACTGCAAATTAATTAGAGGTATTTTTGAAAACTAAATTCAAACTGGTTTAGTTTTTAATAAATTTTAAATTTTTTTTAACTTTATTACTGCTGCACTTTCTATTCTATTGATTAGTCTAATTATAACTTTTAAAGTTTGAAATCTTTATTATTACATATTATATAATATGTTATAAATAACTTTTGCAACTTTGCTTTATCAATATCTATATTCTGAGAACTGGATTGGCCTAGTTGTTTATTATTTATAGCAAGATTTAATTTTATAAAATACTAAATAAATTATTTTTATTTATATAATTTATATAATATTACAAAATTAGAATTAGTTCAATTTTCATTCTTTTATGTAATAGACTGATCTATAAGTCAATCTTTAGATATATTCTATATTTATTGTAATAATAATACCTGAAATTAAAATTTTAAAAATGGAGAAATAATAAAAGATTAAAAGGAGCTGTTATGCAATTATTATTATTATTATACTTTTTATAAAATTTATACAATTATTTATTAAATTGAATATTATTTCTAAATTGATCCTTAAATCAATCTTATAAATCAGTTTGAAAATAAATCTTAGACTAGATCAGTTCTGCTGATAAATCATTAAGAAGTATATATAGAAATCTTCCTTATATAATATCTGAAGTTATTAATAAAAAAGAATATACTTTTGCATTAAATATTATAGTATTAGTATGCTTATGTGAGAGATTTTATCTGGATAACTGCCTTTTGCTTATTTTAATCATGATTATGAACTTGTAACAAAAATAATGAATGAAATTAAACCAGAGATAGTATTAAGAACTCCATTAGTATATAAAAATTTAATGAAACAATGTTAGGATGCAGATTTATTAAAAAGATCTGACATTCATATCCTTTATAACAAAATTTATGAAATGCGTAAATTATATTATCAAAATAAAAATGAAGAATGCAGCATTAATTTAATTAGTATACAATCAAATGTATAAACTAATATAAGCTATAACTCTATTAGTTTATTAGTTAAAAAATTTAATAATCTTTATAATTTTAAAAATTTCCTGAACTAAGAAATGCCACTGAAAGTAAGCTATTAAAATTTTATTATATTCATAATTAAATAAAATTTATTAATTATTTTTAATTTATAGAAGAATAAGAAGGTTATTATTTAAAAATTTTAAAAATATTAAAGTTTAATTTAATATTAATTTGATGTTTTTTTTATTAAAAAAATAGTTTATAATAGCAAGCAAAATAGTTTTAATATTTCAGATAGTAAGTAATTTTAATTAATATGTAATAAATAAGAAATTTATTAATTAATTTGATTATCTTAAGAAATAATCAAAGATTATATTGAACTGAATGTTTCTATAACAATTATTGGTAAGAATATTTTATTTTAGAATTCAGCCTATATAATTTAATAATTTATAACTAATTTGTAATTTATATTCTATTAACAGATATGAATATTAGCAAATCTAAAAAGAATTCTTCATATCATATTTATGATATAGAATTATTTTGTTATTATTATGCTTTTTAATTATTACTATACTTGACATAATTTTTTTTACTTTAATTAGAAAATAAAGAAGATTTAAATAATAAAGGTAATTATTTGTAAAATTTAGATAATTCTTAATTTCTTACAACTATAAATGTATTATTTAAGAATTAATCACATATATTATATGTAAAGAAGTTATATAGCGAGTGATAGTAAGAAATTGATAAATATAAATTACTTTATTATCAAACTTAAAATTTAATCCTTTTAATCCCAATTAGATGATGATAAAATATATAATAATTTAAACCTATATTCAGAAGATTAAAATGATTTAGAAATTTCTAAAGATAAAATTAAATATTAAATAATTTAAATAATATAAGTTTAAAGAAAGTAATTTAATAAATAATATTAATATTACCTAAAATTACTTAAAGACTAAAAGTTTTAAATTGATAATTTAAATAGTTTATATTAACATTTTTTATTTTTATTATATATTTATTATATATTATATTTATTAAATATAAGGAGAGCAGAATTTTTATATTTAAATAACTATAATTTTTTTAATTATAATTAAGTCATTTTAATTTTTAATTAAAAATAATAATATTGCTTCACTTCTTTAAATAGATATCTATTAAATATCTACATACATAAATAAATAAAATATTTAATAAAATAAAATATTACTGAAAAAATTAACTATTTATCTAATCTAAAAAAATCGTCAAAAAATCCTTTTTAGATCCAGTCTGAAGTTAAACTAAAAGAAAGGGTAGCCAATTTTTTAGAAAAAAAAGAAATTATTTGATCGATATACTCAAAATGACTTAATCAGAATCTTAAAAATGAAAATTAGAAATATCAAATAATTTATAATAAAGATCACTTAAAAATACTCACAGAAACTATTTGTTCCAAAGTGAAAAGAAAAGAAAGATTTTTAAAAAAAACTGTTGAAATTGTTAAGCTAAAATAGTAAAGAAAAAAATATAAATAGCATAAAGTAAGAAAATTAAACTATTCTAAGCGATCCAATTCTAGAGTATTTTTTATTTTACTGATATTATCAAAAATAAATATAAATTTGCAAAAAACAAAAGTTCTGATCTTTATTTTTAAAATTAAGACCAGTCTTAAGAACTTAGTTCTTATCGATCTAATATTAAAGTTCATTTTCTTTTAACATTCATAAATTTATTATAATATTGTTTAAATATGGATTTATATACAGAGGGTTTTTAAAAGATTACGCATACTTTTTTTGTACGAATTTTCTCAAAATTTTATTAAGCAATTAAGAAATTTACAAATAATAAATAATGTTCCTAGACTATTAAAATATAAATTTTATTAAGGATTTAATACTTAGTCAGATTACCATTTGCATTAATTATTGCCTGAATTTATCAAGGCATAATTTTGACTAAATTTTCGATTTTTTTAAAAGTAATTGATTTTCTAGCCTTTCGTACTTGTCATTCAAGTAAGGAAAGATTAATGGGCTTTACGTTTTAGCTTCAAAAGTTTTTTTTAATTTTGTCTCATAAATTTTTAATCGAGTTAAGGTTAGGGCTTTGGACAGGCCATTCGTCACAAATTATGAGTGCATAAAATAAATTGTGCGAAGTTTATGATTTTTGCGAGGTTTGCGATATTTATTATATTGTAATAGTGGTAATATATTTAGATGAAAATAGTAGTCTAATTAAATAATAAACAGCTTAGTACAAAATTTAATTTACTATTCTAAAAACAATATTTAATTATTTGTAGATCAATTGCTTAATAAAATATGATTAAAATTCATACAAAAAAAGTGTGCATAAACTTTTGAAGACCCTCTGTAAATAAGCGATTAGTCTTTTCTATAACTTGGTACCTTATAATAAAGCATATAATTTAGAAATGTTTAAACTTCATATAGTAACTTAAAATATCAAAATATTAAATTGTTAATTAGTTTAATTAGTACAATAAATAAAAAATAGAAGTAATAATATAAGTTAAGCAAAAATATTGAAAAATTTGAATTTATTCATAAATTTCTTTTTAACTTTTACATTAATTGGTTAATAATAATAAAAAAAATAAGTAAATTAACAAAAATAATGTTTGGCTTATATTTTAAGTAGTTTTCTTTTAAAGCAACATATTAAAAATCTAAAATTAAATAAGTAATACTACAAAAACCAATTGGAATAATAAGGTTGAAAAAGAAATATACTTATTTTAAAAAAACGTTAATTAATACTTATCAACTTCTGATATTTTGCAAAAAACTACCAGTTTATAATTAAGATTTAGGGTATATAATTTTGAAAAAAAGGTTTGTGTTACTACTAAATTGTGAAATTAAGGAATAGAATTGGAAGGAAAAATAATATTAACATAAATAAAATAATAAATTTGAGTTGATATTAAATATCTACTGATACTTATTAAAATTTACTCCTCGCTCTGAATATAAGTTGAAAAGCCACTACTATCTGGACCTATTAAAATTCAAAACATAAATGCTAAAGCAAAAAAATAATATAAACAATTTTAAAAATTTACAGTTTTACTTTAAGTAATAGAATTTTAAAGAAGTAGAATCAGTTTTAAAATCCTTTAATACTTTCTCAATTTTTTCAAAAAACTTTTTTATTTTAGCTTTAACTTTAATAATTATCTAATTACATATTTTTCATTTATTTTAATTTCTATTTAATTTGTTTTTATGATTAATATATTAATTAATAGTGATGTTAACATTACTTTTTCTATTAAATAAATTAACTATAATTTAAAGTCAGAGAGATAATAGCTATGACTTAAATCCAATCAACTTAATACGCTATTTATTAAAAAGTTTATTTAGTTAACAAGAATAAAATTATAAGTTTTATGTTTGCAAAATGTTAAGAGTATTTATTATTATTATTAAATGTATATTGAATACAATGTTAGAATTTGTCTTTTTTCTAAGGCATTTTCATATCCTTTATATAGAAAAATTATAATTAAAGAAAATCTATAGTATTTATGATACTATTGACAATAATAACAGAGCTAACAGATATGCTAATTATGTTAAATATAAATAAATAATATAGATGTTAGATATAATAATAATGATAATAATAATAGAAATAATATAAATTATAAATATGTCCTATTTAGCAGATATGTCATATTTGATATATATGTTATATTTAACAAATTCATCAGTTTTTACCAGTTTCAGTGACTAATACTGAAGTAAATAAAAGTTTATATCATAAATTTATTAAGAAACTTTATTTTTATAATAGTTAGTAGTTGACTTATTTAAATAAAAATAAAATAAAATAAAATGTTTGAAATTACTGCTGATATCTTACCTTCAAGATCATGAATCAGTAATTATAGCTTACTTTCACGCTCAGGAGAAATTAAGGTATATTGACATGTAAAGTATAGCTAACTACCACATAGATTGATAACTACACTTAATAATAACCTATATCAAAACAATTCAACCATCTATGTATAGGCTTTATTCTTACAGAACATATTCTTAATGAAAACTTTATTACAGAAATCCTATATGGGTTGATTATCAGGTTCTAAAAATTTTTTAACAAAATTGATATTATTAGATTAAAATGCATTAAGCTTTTAATTTTAGTCAAAAATTTCTCAGAATCTGACTTTTCTAGAAATCTTCCCATATATTACATATAATATTGAAGATAATTAGTTAGAAAATCTCATTAACTACCATAAAGAAAGCTCAATAATTATTTAATTTTATAATCTTTTAAATTGCAATATTTATATGATTTAAATAAATTAATTATTGATTGAATTTTAAGGCATCAAAATAATAGCATCTGATAATATACCAAGTAATGAATATTAAATATTAAATATTTTTTTTACATTACAAATAATAGAACATTTTTTTTTATGAATATTCTTTTTAAATTTTAAATTTTTATACCTAGCAGTGGTTTTACTTATTACAGTCTCCAGCGAAAAGAATGGCAGTTTAAATATTGCATCTATTTTAGGCTGAAACGTAAACTGCGTTTCTGATATGAACTGTTGTTTATATGACCAAATTAGGCGCTAGAATCATAATATAAAAAGTAAGTTAAAAAAATTATGTTTATTTTGTTTTTGTTGTGATTTCTTAACTGAAAAAATGCTAAGCTCTCTTAAAATTCAAAGAAACTCCGTTAAGAGACTATGGGAACAAAATGTGCGAAGTGCAAAGGAAATTTATGAACGATTATGTATTCCTTTGCATACATATAAACGATATGTCAGTTTACTACGTAAAACTGCTAATATTACTATCGGTCATTCTTCTGGCTGCCCAAGAAAATTGTCCGCGAACCAACGCTGCCTTATCGGAAAAATTTTAAAATACAACCATTTCATTACTGCAGGTGAACTTAAGGCAAAATTAGAAGAAAAAGATCCTGAACTTGAAGTTAACGAATGTACAGTATGTTGCAAACTTAAAAACCTTGGATATATTTCTGTTATGCCAAGAAAAGTTCCTCTTTTGACCCAAAAAATGAAGGATATTAGATTGTCTTAGTCACGTGATCATTCGCATTACAACTAGAAAAAATTGTTTTTTCTGATGAAACAACACTCCAGATGTTTAGAAATACTATTCGTGTATAGTCCCATGATGCTCAACCAATTGTTCCTATGGTAAAGCATCCATTCAATATTCATATTTGGGCAGCGATTAGTGTCAAAGGAAAAGTTAGCATTCATTTGTTTACCGAAAATTTGGACTGTTATTTGTATCAAAACATCTTAAATGATCATTTGTACGATAATATGATAGCATTACTTAGTCGTAACTGGGTCTTCCAACAAGACAATGATCTGAAATACGCCTCACGAGACGTTTAGAGTGACTTGAAAAAACATCTTCCAGGAAGAGTTCTTTCTTGGCCTTCGTATAGCCCAGACTTGAATCCTATCAAAAATGTATGAGTTGTATTAAAGGAAAAGGTGGAAAAAAGGATTAAGAATATGGTGGCAAAAAAAAATTACCTGTGATGTTTTTCTTAATACAATCTGGCAGGAATGGGACGATCTCGATGATGATATGTTACTTCAGTGTATTAATAGCATGCTGAACCAGATTTAAGCATGTATCGATGCAGAAGGAGGGCACACAAAATATTAATTAAGTATTAAAAAATGTTCCATTAGTATTATTCTT
>CAJVPP010003783.1:0-10770 GCA_910592005.1 Funneliformis mosseae | reverse complement strand
AATCTTCAACATTTTTAAAATGTATTCAGTTTTTTTTTTGGTTTTTTGGGAGGGAATTGGACTTTTTTTTTTTTTTTTTTTTTGACTATAATAGAACTAACGGAGGGAAATGGACTTTTTCATTAATTCAATGTAAGCCATCTTTATTTTAATATAATCAGTATTTTATGTTGCGTAAGTTTATGTATTACTGACTTATTTTTACCAAAATCTTCAACATTTACGCAAGTTATGATACCTTGATAACTTTCCTATCTTATTATCTTTAACGATCTAGAGCTTGATATATTTTTTTTTTTTGCTGTCAAAATTATGTTGCATTACACTACGTACACAACATATTTTTTTTTTTTATTTGCATCTTTTTTTCGAATTTGTTTCGAGGAAAAAAAAGGGCATAATTTTTTTTTTTTTTTTTTTTTTTGAAAAAATTAATAATACAGATATCACGTAAAGAAAAAAAAACTTTTTTAATTCGGCGTAATAGAACAATAGCAAAATTAACAAAGGAACTTTTTCGTTAGGTCGTATTATTATTATTATATATATTTTTTTTTATTAAAAAAAATAAACGAATAAATAATGAGCTGTATGTATGTATGTATGTATGTATGTATGTGGGTTGTTAAAGTATATGTATGTTTGTGCTTTGTTCCTTTTTTTTTTTTTTTTATTTTTCTTCATTGTTTGTTTGAGAGTTTTCTTTATTGTGGGGAAAGTGTAAATTTTTTTTTTTTTTTACAATTTGCCCGCCAACCAAACTACCGGTTATTATAATTCGTTCGCATCACATTCATTTGCTTAGCCACTTTCTTTATGTTATCCACGTCACTTCAATAAAATGTACAGAAATCACGTAAAATGTGATGTGATTGTTGGAATTTCGTTCGTAATTGGAAAGTTTTGGGTTGTGAATGATTTGACATTTTTGAATGGATGTCACATTCATTAATTTCCAAAACCGTATGCTTGACGCGACATCCGTTAATGCGCAAATATGGTATTATTGTTTTCTTTTTAAAATATATATATATATATATAATATATAATATACCAATGCCCATGCTTATTAAATAAATTGCTAAAAATTCGGAAGAAATGTCTGTTTCTTGAAAATGTTGCGCAAATAAATGCTAACAAGAGTCTTGTATTGAATATCTAAAAGTATACCGAATTTCATAGTTATGCGCCATTCTAGCGCGTTTAGATTGAATCACGACAGCAGGTATTGGCAATAATTCACTAATTGATGTTATTATCGTCAGAGTTATATAGGGAATTTCGGGTCGTTTGGCTTGTGGAATGAACCACAAAATTCCTAGATAGTGCACACTTTTTAATATGTAATACTTACTTTTATTTTTTTATAAAAAAAAAAAAAGAATCGTTACTTTATGCATTTACCTGATATTCCATATTGTGCTAAAGTTCCAATGTTCCATATAAGTAGAATTGATAATAACTTTATGGGAGTACAATTTAAAGAAGAATCCAAAGTATCATAAACGTACCATTTATAATCTCTTGCTACATTAATTTGAGTTTTTTGTATTTCGGTAAATGTTGATGAAAATGAAAGTATAGTTTGTATTTCTCCTCTCCTAACTGCCCAACATATTCGAATGGCTCTTGGTAAATTTCTTATCCTTTTTGGATGTCCAACTATCGTTAGAAATATAAATCCTGCATTTATCGTCTAAAAAAAAAAAAAATGGAATTAGGTTTATTAGGTTTGATTTATCTTTTTTTTTAAAAAAAATATTATCATTAATTACTTGAATAAATATTTCTATCCAAAATGGTTTTTCTTTTTTCTTGTGTATATGTATAACATCAACCAAAATCAATGAATAAAGGGTTAAAGCCAAGATTAACCTAAAATAAGTCATCAATTCGATTATTCTCGATAATTTTTTCCGGAGTCTCGTAGAAAATTTATTATTGTCATCATCTGATCGGAATTTTATTGATTTTCTTTGTTTGATCCCTTTATTGTTGTTCCTACTAGGGGAAGGTGATTTAGCGGTTGCTGGAAGTGTCGGTGAAGGTATCATATATTTTTCGATGGTTTCGTTGTTGTTATCTGACGAGGATGAGACATAATTGGGCGCATGAAGTTTATATGTCGTCGTTTTTGTTGATAACTTTGACATCTTCCTTTTTTATTTTTAAAAAAAATATAAAGATGTTGATTCAACAAATGAATTTTGACAGGTTGAGAAAAGTTGTGAAGCAAAAAAAAAAAAAAATAACATTAAATAAATTCATCTACGGTATCCCAAAAAAAGGATATTAATTTTTCATGGCTTAGCAAATTTCATAATCAAGCATTTCTTATTTTGTTAAAATACAATGGTTATCAAAGGAAGGAAGCCCACTTTCAAAGGGTATTCTATTCAAAAAAAAAAAAAAAAGACCGGTAGATACCGTTTGTAGACACACTTGAAATTACGCCACAATCATAAACTTGATAATTATCATTCGAGGTTTAGTCCCTGTGAACTTTATAAGAGGTGCGACTCCAACGAAATACTTTTTATTATTTATTCATGAAACGCTATTTATTATTTAGAATCTGTTGATCAGACAATACAATTATTTAACAGAAAAGTTGGATCCGAATCAGTTAATAATTTATAAGCCTCAATATACCTATCCATCGTTTTTTTAACTATATCGATGGGTAATTCTATACCAGTTTTTTTATCAAATCCAATACTTAATAAATAATTTCTTAAATATTGTTTATCAAAACTAAAATATTACATAAGGGAGGATTAGGCTAAAATTATAACTTTTTATTAAAAAAGGAAAAAAAATTTACCTGTCTTGGCATTTTCCAACTTCATAATTTGAAACAAGCCAAAATCTTGACGAATCTTTTTTTAAAAGAACCATATTTGGTAAAATATCCTTATTATAAAATATATGTTATACACACGAGTATAGAATTTAATTATCGTTACCCGGAGTTAATACTTCATCAACAAGATATAGAATTCCCGCATCGTCTCTACCAAATTCAAATTTTGTGTCTGCTATAATTATTCCTTTACTCAAGGCATATTCTTTTGCCTTAATGGTAAATTAAATAAGTTATTTTCTCTTTTATTTTTTAAAAAAAAGGAATGAAAAGTCATCAAAGCTAATCGGACCTTTGTATATAATTTCAATGAAATTTCTGAAATTTGTCGTGCATATTTTTCTCCAATAATTTCGGGAACTTTAAACAAAGTTAGATCTACGATTCATCATTAAGTCATAATGATAACAAAAGCTCATTAACCTACCTTTGTTAGGATGAATATTCTCGTCTAAAAAAAAAAAAAAACTTTTTTAAATTAGAAAGTAAATTAAATTTTTATACATAGAAAAAAAAAAATATGATTTACCGTGTTGTCCAATCTCGGCTTTAGTACTAGGAGTATATAAAGGCAACTCAAATTGTTGACTCTCCTTTAATCCTTCAGGTAAAGTAATATCACAAACTGTTCCTTTCTTTTTATATTCAGCCCAAGCGGAACCTACGATAATTGACAACACTCCTACCGTTAAACTTCAATTGAAAATAATAAACGACATCTTTGGAAAGTGTTCGATATGAGCTACCGGTGATGTATCCACGAACGATAGCTTCCACGGGAAAAACTTTTAAATTTCTAACAAGCAAACATCGATTATCTAGTTGTTCCCGATATTGTTGTACTTTTTCTGGCATTTGATCAATTTCAGTGGTTATAACATGATTTGGTAACATATCCTTTAAATAATTAAACCAAAAAACGCTTAATTGTGTTAATAATTTTCCTTTCCCTGGGATTCCCTTGTTTTTATATAAAGAAAAAAAAAAATCTTTCAGCTTACGCATTAAAAATAAATATATAATTGATAAAATAATATACATTTTTCATGATAACATCAAACGCGCTTATTCTGTCTGTTGCTACGAATAATAAAGTGTTATCGTCTACTCGATATAAGTCTCGAACTTTTCCACGAGTGACAAGTTCCAAGTTGGGACAAGAACTTTCGAGTAATGCCATTTTTAAAAGAAATTTTTTTAAAAAAAAGTTGGGGGACTTAAAAAATTTGGTTGATAATCTTGAAATTTCAAGATTATCCAAACATTTATAATGAAATTTGGGGTAGAACTTTTTAAATAAACAAAAAAAAAAAAAAATGTTTATTAGAACTTCGACACTTATTTCTCGTACTCTTCTTCGTAATAGCGGAACATTTCATTCAAAAGCATTTTCTCAAAAAGTCATCTCTAACTTTTCAAGTAAAGGTATACAACAAAATAATTTTCATCAAGCAGCGCGCAAAAATATTTCACCCTTATCAATATCATTTCGCTCAAAATATAAAATGAATGATTCCGTTTTAACGCAACAGCGACCTGAAGTTAATGAATCATTATTACATTATCAGAGTAATAATAGTAGTAGTAGTTCATTGAATGCAAGACAGTATGTTACTAAGAGTGGCTGTGAGCAAGAAGAAATGAAAAGGTGGAGTTGGACATGGTGGAAAGAATTGACTATTATTCTCACGGTGTTTGCTATCACTGGATCAACAACCGTTAGAATTGTTAGACCAATTGTCACTAATGTATTTGGAATTGAAGGTAAATATCGAAATCTATTACGTAACTTTTTCAAACTCAAAATTTAAATTGACAAATTAAAATTATAAAATACTGTTACATAGGTGGTTTCATAGATGGTCCATGGTCTTATAGGCTTACGTATCTCAGTATAACTCTTCCGTTATACTCTTTGATATTATTGGTTGTAGGAACCATTTTTAGACGTCACAATTATTTTAAAGGAATCGTATTGAGGATGTGGGGAAGATTTATTCCTAATCGATTAACTAAAATTAAGCGTGATGACAGTTTGGTGTGATAAAAATATTCAGATTACTTATTTGTGATTTCGTACACGTCAAATGAATGAGAACTATCACAATTTATCTTTATATTAAATCTAAGTTTATTTATTTATTCTCATTTGTATGTTAGTTATCTTTCCAACATCTTGATTTGCATTTATTTTTTTGTTTTCACACGAAAATGTTCGTTATAATATTAAAAAAAAAAAAAAAAAAAAAAAAGGGAGAAAAATAAAATGTATCTAAATTTTTTGAAGAATAAAATCAAAATCTATAATGATCCTTTTTTTTTTTTTATCTTATCCCACGTAAATTCATAGAATCAACAACACCCAATTCATTATTTATAATTGAATTAGAAACGATTTGATCCGAATTCTTTCCGTGGTCAGATATTCCCCCCCAATCCTTTGCATCCTCATATCCCACACCAAAATCGTCATCCAGCACCTCGGGGTGTTCTTGAACATATTTTGGCCAAACTCTCTGTAAGCTCTCAATAATTGGATCTCTGCATAATAATATAGCAGCATGTTCTCTGTTGATCCTTTCAATAACTTTGGTTAGTCTTAATTGATTGCGCGGATGAATTAAATAATTTTCGTCATCTGCAAGAAAATGCTGTCTTTGAAGGAAAAGTTTTTGTTGAGTACGTGATATTCCTCCTGAAGGTGGAAATTGAGGTTGATGTGGAAAATTCAATGGTTCAGATGTGTAAGAATCATCTAGCGTTAAGGGTAGCATATTATAATTATCATTATGATTAGATTGATTTTGATTTTGATCTGAATTATTAATAGGTTTGAGAAGAGAAGAATTAACGTAAGAAGCGTCATGAATATTTTCTAAAAGTGATGGAATTGGTGTTGAATCCGGTGATTCTGCTGGAGTGCTAAGAATGGATTGTTTTGCCAAAGGTACTGATGTTGTAGGTTGTTGTTGTGTTGTAGCAGTTACTGTCGTGGCAACAGGAGATGCTGCTTGATGTGATTCCGATGTGGGTTTTGACGTTTCGAATGAATTCGTCCTAATGGCATTTTCTTCTTTAGGTGTTGGTTGCTGAATTGTTTGTTGTTGTGGCGTTTGTGATTCCGATTGAATTTGAATTGCGCTCGTATGATTAGTATTAACCGTATCTTTTACAGGTTCTTTATCATCACTCTCAATTTGTTGAGCTTTTCTTTTTTCCTCTGCAATTTTAGCAATTTCCTCTGCTGGATAAGGTTTGTAATACCTTGATTTTGTATCCCTATGGTTTTCCACTACATCTTTGGCATTTTCATGCGATGTCGAATAATTATAATCATCGGGACTTTCTTCATTACCAACTACGAACTTCTTAAATTTACTACTTGTTTGTGGTGCGCTATCATTGTGATTATTTTTATTTTCGCTGTTGTCGTTGCTATCGTCATCATTAACGTTTGCCGTTATTTGTTGTTGTGTCGGTTGTAGTTCTGAAGCTTCTGCAGTTTCCTCGATCTCGGTTGTGATTTTAATGGATTCTTTCTCCTTTTGTTCAAAAGACATTTTTTTTTTTTTAATTTTAGTAATTAAGGTGTTAAAAAGAGAGGAAAAAAGAAAAAAAAAATTTTTTTTTGATAATGAACCTATTAAAAGGAAAAGTTATTCGAAACCAATAAATTAATTCAATGTTCACACACAAAACACTACCACACATAAGTTATATATATCTTGGTGATCAAAAGTAATGGAGACGGAATAGGAATTTGTTGATCTCTGAGATCTTTTATTCATGCCTTTTTATTGCATGTGATTTGAACATTTGACTGACTGGAATCCTAAATAGGAGGGTTTGTGAATGTCTTATGATCCGTAACTTCCGTTTATCACAAGGATCAGTTTATATTTCGTGTGACTTTGCTTTTCCGAACATGAGTTGTTATCATAATCAATGCACGAATATCAAATCAATTTTCAAATCACATGACAATTCACCCCATATGTAATCTTTTGTTGATAAAGTGTAATGACACAATCTTTTGGGTAACCATGAATCTTCCCCAGAAATTTTCATTTCCACGTGATCTGTTCAATTTACAGAACATTATCTAATATACAAAATTGTGATACTATGAAAGCAAAATTTTCAAATATATATTTTTTTTTATTTATAATATATATATTTTGTGTATTAATTGCAAATATAAATTATACAATTATATGTAGAAATTTTTTCTTTTTTTAATTAATATTTAATTAATAAATATTTATAGAAAGGATTATATTTGAATTTTAAGAAAAGATGTAAAAACAAATTTACATCTTGATATTTTTTCATTATAGATTTAATTTTTTCAATTTTGTAATATTACAATCATTAATTGCATACTTTATGAATATAATTATGAAATTGTTATATGTTATATTTTCTATTAAAATAATTATATTATAAAATGATATGCAAAAAAATTGACAATTTTTAAATTAAAATAGTTAAAAAAAACTATTACAATGTATAATATATCAATTTAAAGCTAAGAAGTAGTAGATTTTATTTTAAAAAAATATATATATATATTTATTTTCTACTTTTTTTAATAACATTTATATAATGTTATGATATCAAATCTATAAAATTAATTATAAGACTATTTGATATTTTTTATTAATCACTATTTTTAAAACTTTTTAATTTACTAAAATTTTTAGCTCATATAATCCCATATTTTTTTTAATAATTATCCAATATTTTTCAATGAGATTTAGATCTAGATTATTAAAAGATTAATCTATAATCTTTAGAATATTATTTTCAAAAAATTATTTAATAAAAAACTAATAACTTAATAAAATAATTAAAATGTTATACTAAAGTATTTTTACATTTAATTTCTTAAAAATTTTTTAAGATTAGTAATATTTTATGTAAACTTCTTATTAATAAGTATATTTTAACATGATGGTATATTTTTTGCCTTTAGAAATTTAATTAGATTTTTTTTTTATTAAAATTACTTTAAAGCTCAATAAACTAAATATTTTATTAAAGTATAAAAAAGTTTACTTGAAAATATTATTTTAATTATAAGACTTTTATTTATAAATTTATTTATATATATATAATTAAAATTAAAGAAGTTATATAATTATAATTTGCTATAATAAAATTGTCATTTTTTTGCATACTATTATATTACTATATATAATTATCTAAAATTATAATTAAATAATAATTAGTTTATATAATTATAATTTTAGATAATTATATATAGTAATAAAAATATATATTATCTTATAAAATTAATTAAAAATAAAATATTATATAAATAGTCTTTAAATATTTATTAGATTATTATTAATTAAAATTTAATAAAGTAATATATTACTTAAATTAGATTATAATTATTATTTATAATCTGAATAATACATATATAATCTTATTATATTATAACTTCATAATTTAGATAATATAGATATAATTTGATTTTATATAATAACATAACTATTACTTTATAATAATCTAATTATTTTAATATAACTCAATTTTATAATTTGAATAAAAACTTTTATATTATTATTATTTAAATATTAATTATTTTTTTAGCATTCTAACTATTTCTTTATTTATATATTATAATAATATTATATCTTTATAATTCAATCATTATACTACTTTATAATTAAATATATCACATCTTTCCAAATACTTTTAAGAGTTATTATAATCTTTATATGATTTATTTTTGTAATTTTTATAATATTAGTCACATGTGATAATTATATTATGAAGTTATATACGACTTAGATTAGGTTATAAAGGTAACTCATAGTCTGCCGGTAACTTTATAATATAGTGGTAACTTCATAGTCTGTCATTATCTTCATAATATAATGGTAACTTCATAGTCTACTAATAACTTCATAATATAGTGGTAACTTCATAGTCTGCTAGTATCTTCATAATATAATGGTAACTTCATAGTCTACTGATAACTTTATAATCTAATTACATAATCTGGTGGTGATTTCATAACCTGATATCATAATCTAATTGCAACTTCATAACCTACATGCGAATATCTCCTTTGTATTTATAATATTATTTTAACTGTTTTCTGTATAATACGATAATAACTTTATAGTCTAATGACAGATGTAATGCTTTAATTTAATGGTAGTATCACGATCTAATAATAACCGCTTTCTTCTTATTTTTAATTCGTTTACATACTAAATTCTATGATGGGGTTGTTGACCCTCTATAGCTATTTGGATATCTGGTTTTATGTCGAAGTGTTAGCCTCCTACGTTTAGCTAGATGCTGGATTCTATATTGGAGTGCTTTCCCTTTGCGCCTATTTAGTTGCCTTTCTAGGGACTGAAATCCATTATTGTATACACTTCAGGATAATTATTTTTTATGTATCTTTAATAATAAAATATATTGTATCTTAATAGGTGACACTAGTGTCTCAGGTTCTAAATACTAATTTGTGATAGAACCTGTAACGGGTTTGCTATCTTTCTTGAGATTATTAGGCTATTTTATTTCTTTCTTGATTAGTGTCACAAGTATTACGAGTAAAAAGTAGTAATTTTTAGGAAAAAAAATATTTTCTATACTATCTCTATAGTATATGTGTGTATATATATATATATATATGCTAAAAAAAATAAAAAAAGTTAAGAAACTCAATATTTTCCTATGACACTTGTGACACTTGTGACACTAATTAAGAAAAGCTTCTTTCAGGCTAGGATTCTTAAAGAGCCTATCATTCGCATCACAAGCTCTGACATGAGCTTTTATTTCTAGTGTCATGTCGTATCATTTTTATTTACCTCTAAATTACCTACCAGTATCTCTGCCGAAGTAATCTTAGCCAGCTTTTTCTGATGATACTGTTCTCTTTTACGGTACTTTCTAGCATGTGAATCGCAAAATCTATATTTAGAATAAGTTCATTTATCACATTCAATACAAGGCATATATGAGGGAAAATTCCAATGTATTTGGCACTCTTTTGGGTGGAAACACCCCTGATTAGAATTCTAGACAAGTCGAGTTAACTCATAAGTCAGATAAGCTAAGTTGAGTTCAAATTAAGTTGAGTTTATGTTTTTTTAACTTGATGATTTGCGAGTCAAGCCAAATTCGAGTCAAGTTAAATATTTAACTCAACTCGATTTAAACTCGACTTGATTCGAGTTAACTCGAGTTGACTTGAACGATAAAGAATCATTTAAGAAGAACGATAAAGAATTATTCAAGTCAAATGATAAGGAATCATTTGACTTGAACAATAAAAAAATCGTT
Organism: Funneliformis mosseae; assembly: GCA_910592005.1. NCBI lineage: Eukaryota > Fungi > Glomeromycota > Glomeromycetes > Glomerales > Glomeraceae > Funneliformis > Funneliformis mosseae. Next base: position 596 of record CAJVPP010003783.1, on the reverse strand, counting down.
CAAGAAGAACGATAAGGAATCGTTCGACTTGAACGATAAAAAATCATTTGACTTGAACGATAAAAAAATCGTTCAAGTCAAACGATAAGGAATCGTTCGACTTAAATGATAAAAAAATCATTCAAGAAGAACGATAAGGAATCGTTCGACTTGAACGATAAAAAAATCGTTCAACTTGAATGATAAAAAAATCGTTCAAGAAGAATGATAAGGAATCATTCAACTTGAACGATAAAAAATCGTTCAAGAAAAACTATAAAGAATCGTTCAACTTGAACGATAAAAAAATCATTCAAGAAGAACGATAAAGAATCGTTCGACTTGAACGATAAAAAAATCATTCAAGAAGAATGATAAGGAATCGTTCGCCTTGAACGATAAAAAATCGTTCAAGAAGAATGATAAAGAATCGTTCAAGTCAAACGATAAGGAATCGTTCGACTTGAACGATAAAAAAATCGTTCAAGAAGAACAATAAGGAATTGTTCTTTTCATTTTTATTATTATTATTTTTTTTTTAAAATCGAATCGAGTTAAAATCGAGTCGAGTCAAATTGAGTCAAGTTTAAAATTTATATAACTCGAATCAAATCAAA
>CAJVPP010003782.1:0-10778 GCA_910592005.1 Funneliformis mosseae | reverse complement strand
CTAAAACCTCAACTTGAGTTACTTTTCAACTCAAGAGAAAATACAAGATATTTATATAAAATAAAATAATATAAAATCAATTATAATAAATATAATAAAGAGAACAAATAATATAACTATGATAAATATAATATATATAATAAATATAATCCATATATCTAATATGTCCACTTGATCAATATTAACAACTTTAGCAACTCTGTCAACTTCGTCAACTTTATCAGCTATGTCAATTATTTAAATCACATAACTTTATTTTAGTATAGTCACAGATCACAACTTCAACGTGATGTAATCTTTATTTGATAATTTTTTAACCTTCTGTATTCCTTTTACTTAATTGCATTCAAACTTTATCATTTTGATATATGAATACTCCTTTAATAAACCTGAATTATCAGATTATATATTAATCATACTGTCTTATTTGAAAGCTTGAATTTTATATAATATGAATAAGTTACTAAAATATAGACCACTTTTGTTTTCTAAGAAAAACTACTTACCATATTATATTTCTAAAAGAAACTACTTATCATGCTATTTCTCTAAAAAAAACTATTTACCATACTATTTTTCCAAAAGAAATTACTCACTATACTTCTCTAATAAAAATTACTCACTATGCTTTTCTAAAAGAAATTATTCACTATTATTCTTTAAAAAGAGAATACAAACCTATTTTTTTTTACTGATACTTCAAAATAAAATACAAAACTACTTATCTCTTTAGTTTTCTAGAAAGAGAATCTAAAGCTAATTATACTGCAATCTTTACAAAAAAAAAACTTAATACTGTTTACCTTCTTACTTCATTTTTTTTATCTACAGCAAATATAATTATGTAATATTAATATAAATTTTATGTAAGTTATTTAAGTTATTAATTTATATTTTTTTTGTTAATAGAAAATCATATACAAAATTTTAATAAAACAGTTTTTTCTCAAGAAAATGATCTATATCACTATATTCTAGAAATATATTTACATTTTGGGAAATATATGAAGATTTTCTTAAAAGTTGGATTAAAGAATAAGATTTTCATATAATTAAAGATTAGGTTTGTTATAAGGGGATTTGTTTAATGACATATATTTTATATGAGCAGAGTAGATCATATGATTCTAATTTAAATAAAGATACTAATACAAAACTATTTTTGATATTTATTCTTGATCAATGTATCCTGTTTAAAGACTAATAATCTAAAGTATTTATCATTATCAATAAAATAATTAATCAATATAATTATATATTAAGTCATAATTTAGTTAAATTTAAAGATAGTAAAAAATTTATCAATACAATGATAAATGACATGATAGTATATTATATTCAATATAACAATTCAAATAAAATTTCTTGAAGAAAAATACCCTTCCTATTCAAGAAATCTCTATGCTGTTATATAAAAGTTTCATCTATTAGTAAATTATTATTAAATAATACTATAAAAGTTTTAGATTATTTTGACTTACAAAAGGAAAAAGATTCACATTAGGTAGTTATTAAAAAATGTAATAGTAATAATACTTTGACATAGTTATTTTAGATAATGCTAATACAAATTAAGAATTGGATCCAACATTTTGATTATATACTTAATGATATTACATATAAAACTAACAGATATAAATATAATATTATTATTATTTGTTAGATTTGATAACTATTATCATAATATTTTGCTTGTTCAAACACTTCTTATAAATAAAAACCTTAAATTTTATAAATAGATATTAATTTAAATAATTAAAGCAACTAATATTCAACTAAGTATAATATTACTAATGTAAATCTGACTATTAATACTGCTATTAGTCAAATTTTTAATTTAAATAACACATATATTATGCTTTTTACATAATTCAAACTTGAATAAAAATCTTAAAAAGGTCTTAAAAGAAAATTATCAAAGATTTCTTAATGAATTCTACAATAATTAGAATAATTTTTATATTTGTAAAAATTTATTAATTAATTTTATTTATAATATTTTAAAAATATTACATATTAAAGGCTTTTTTATATTAAATTTTTTTAAATATATTTAACTTAATTTAGTTAGATTTTTTAATTTGGTATGATTAATAATTTTTTATAAATAATGATAAAAGATAAAAGATTAGTAATCATTAATAATTAATAAATAGATAGATACAATATTTAAAAATATCAGTATTTTTATTAAATATAATAGTTATTTATAAATAATTATTACTAATAATAGATAATATAAATTTTATTTTAAACTAAATATAACATTTAATTTATTATTTTATACTATCTATTTGATTTTCTTCTCTTTGATTTTCTTTTTGCATTTAAAATTTTTGCTGATATATTATCATCATCTTCATTATTTTCATTCTCATTGTTATTATATATATCATCTTTAATATTTTCTTTATTATTATTAACAATTTCATTATTATTATCAATTTTTACTTGTTTATTATTATTTTTGACAATTTATTGATCTTGTGATTACAAAGATTTTGAGATATTCAAAATTTTTATTGTGAATGCCTTATATTTATTTCTGGAATTTGGTACTGATAAATTAGTTGCTATTGGTGATTGAGTTATCATATTTTATTATATAAAATTAATCCTTTTTTTCAATAGCAGATTTGGGTAAAAAAGAACTTGTTGTTGCTTAAGAATCTGATTTTTTCTATAGAACTATTATAGAATTATCTGGTTTCATTTTCATAACTATAAATTAGAATTTCAATATTTCATAATATAGTTATTTTTCTATAATAAAAAGTATCCTGTTACATGAATTGTAGAATTTCTTTGCTTTTATTAAGACATTTTTAAACCTTTTATTTAGAGGATAAGATAAATTTACTAAAAATAGTATACAGTCAACTCTTGTTATAACGAACTCTATATTCTAGACCTCAACTTCGCTATAAGGCTATAATGAAGATTTTAAGAGATTTGATTGGCCAATTTGCTATAACAAGAGTATTTTTATTATATTTGTTCAAAAAATTTATTATATCAAGAATTTACTATATCAAGTGTTGACTGTAAATTATTCTTTTAAAAAATACAATTTTACTTGAATCTGTAAATTATAACCAGTTTCTGATAATTGTACATAATTCATAATTCTTTTAAGAAAATGCATAGTAGATTTTATTACAGGAATATATTCTTTATCAAGATAAATATATACATTTGCTATAATAGTAACATTAATTGAACTATCCTATATGATTGAAAATTTTCCTAATATTAAGTACATATTCTCTTCTTTAAATAATATTGCTTTAAAATCATAATTCAGGTCAGATTCAGAATCATTTTGCAAGATTATATAATTATAGTATTTGTATATTTGAAATCCTTAATTATCATCAATTTGAGAGATTGCTATACCTTTTTATAAGGTACTATTACTGATACTTTTATCAGATACAGTAAGTATATATATAATAATAAAGATATTTGTAATCATTTTTTTATTTATAAAGAAAAATGAAAATGAATATTTTATGAATTAACAAAGACTTGTTTATATATTTTATTTTATTAATAAATTATTAAAAATTTTCTTTTTTTATTTTAGGTTTGATCAATTAGTTAAGAACTAGATAGAACTGACTAGTCTTTTATCATAGTAAAAGTAAACTATCAATAATTTCTTTCTTTCTTTTATTTTATTTTTTTTATTTATTTAATATTTTTTTTTAAATATTTTTTTTATTTCCTTTTTTTAAGTTCAATCAGATTTTCCATTTGGGCTAAAAACTGGATGGAACCTTCAAAATAGAACTAATTAGTTTGTCACTATGGTAAAGGTAAGCTGTTAATGATTTCTTTCTTTCTTTTTTTTTAAAATGATTTTTTTTTAAAATTTTAACATGTATTTTCTTTTTTTTTAAATTCAATTAAATCTCCTACTCAGACTAAGAACTAGATAGAACTATTAAAATAGAATTGATTAGTCTGTCATTATGATAAAGATAAACTATCAATGATTTCTTTCTTTCTTTTTTTTTATTTATTTAATATTTTTTTTATTTCTTTTTTTAGGTTCGAATAGATCTTCCACTTAGGCTAAGAACCTTTAAAATAAAACTGATCAGTTCATTACTGCAATGAAGGTAAATTATCATTGACTTCTTTCTTTTATTATTATTTTTTATTTATTTAATATTTTATTTTTAATATTTAGATATTTATTTCCTATTTTAGGTTTAATTAGTTGGCTAAGAATCAATTGAACCTTTGAATAAAACTGACTAGTTTGTTATTATAGTTAAGGTGAATTGACAAATTTTTTTGATTTATTATTTTTTTCTTTTCTTATTTTGGGTAATTAATTTGATTACTAATTCATTCTATTTCTTCTAGTTCTTTTTACTAATATTATCAATTTCATCATCTGCTACATCAGTTACAATAAAATTAATGATAAAATATCAGTAGTTTCTTTATCATACATACGAGATAGTATATCAGCATTTGTGTTATGCTTTTTAGCTTTATATTTACAGTAAAATGATATTTTTGCAATTCTATGATTCATCTAGTATATCTTCCTTTTGAAATTTTTAAAATTTTTAACCATTTTAAAGCAACATAATCAGTTATGATAATGAATGATTGACTCAAATAATAATAAAATATTTAATTGATCAGTTAATTGCTAAATATTCCAAGTCAGTGATTAGATAGTTTTGTTGGTTAATCTATTAATGTATGCAATCATGTATTCTTTTTCATCTTTCTTTTGAGATAGTATAACATCCAATCCTTTCTTTGAGGTATCAGTATACAAAGTAAAAGGTATATCAAAGTCTGTATAATATAGTATTAGTGCCTTAATAAGTCTTTCCTTTAGTTGATCAAAGGCATGTTGTTATTTTTTTTTTATTTAAAGTACTAGTCTTTCTTTAATAACAGGATCAAAAGTTTAGCATATAATGTAAAATCTTTAATAAATTTTTGATAATAATCAAATAGTCTTAAAGCAGAATATAGTTAAGTTAATCTTTACTATCCTTACTGCTAGTCTCTGATGTCTTTGATGAGAGCTTGAGATTGAGGAAGAGATACTGAAGAGATGGATTTTGTATGAAATTAGAATTTTTTTTATTCTTTGATTTCTTTGATTAATTTAATAAATAATAACAGTAGTTAAACATTTTGATTCAAAAATTCTTTAATTTTCTTGAAGCAATAATAGTCCTAAAACTTAAAGTTTTTGCTTGATTTTTGTATTTAAAACAGTTTTAAAATTATTAAAATTATTAAGAAATATATCAAATAAAGGGGTAGATAATAGTGATTATATGTATAATCTTAATTAAAGAATTCATTTGTATAATGTCTAATTATATGTTCTAATATAATTTTTTCAAGTCTCTCAAAATTCATACATCTTATTAATCCTTCAGTATAAAGATATATTTCAGTGAAATTCGTTCAATCTGTGATCAAAAAATAGATCATTCAGATTATGAATGAATGGATTGCAGATAATCCAGATAGGTTCATCAGATAACATCAAATTGATCAAACATTATGCGAATGATCAGATTGATCAGATAATTTAATCATTTTATTTTATTTTATTTTTTTTTAAAAAAAAAAACTTCTCTTTTTTTCTTTAAAATTAGATATGAATATAGTCTTAGACTTCAGAATTTACTTAAATAGTTTGAATTAAAAGGTATATTAGAATAGAGGATAAATTCATTTTTTTTTTAGAATGTTATTAACATTCCTTTCTTTTTTTTTTTTAAAGAATGCTTTCTTGGACCTGGATTTTAGCTTAGGCTATAAAGGTAAGTGGTATAGGATAATGTTTTTATTTCTTCTTTATCTTTGGAATGCTATTAATGTTCCTTTTGCTTCTTTTCTTTAAAAGACACTGTGATGGATAAAATTTTAGATAGATTTAATTAGTAGAATATGAAGTCAATTTTATTGCCATATAGATCTTCTATAAAGATTCTTTTTGTCCATTTTATTGCCATCGATCAATTATGTAAATCCTTAGATATTAATTTTATTATCTTTGATAATCACATAGATTATAGATGTCCATTTAGTTGTCTACAGATCTAGCAAATTTATTGACACAGTAACTTTATTGCGTAGCAAAATGGCAACTTTATTTCCTTTGATATATTTAGTTTAGTTTATTTTATTATTTATTCAACATGTATAAATATCCTGTATTTTCTTTGAGTTTCAGTACTGATGAGATCTTATCTTTTAGGTACCAAACTTATATATTATATTAATAAAGGAGTATAATTAACTAAGTATAAAACTTATTCTTCGCAAATCCTTTAAAACTGTTATAAATTATCTGTGACCCTTTGCATTCGTGTAATCCCTTTAATTATTCTTAGTAAACTTATTATATGATATTGTATTGATTCACTGTATTAACTTGGAGTTTCTGAAGCGTAATCTCTAAAATATCTTTGAATTATCTTTGTGTTTATCTCACGTGTTTATTTTTAAGAATAATTCTTTAACGTTATTGTGAATCCTCACCTGTGATTCCTTGAGTAATTGTCTTAGTTTTATTTACCCCTTTTGAAATTTTATTTGAAGTTACGAAATCTAACGTAACAATGCCTTCTTGGACCTGAATTTTGGCTTGAGCTATGAAGGTAAAGTAATATAGGTGATTGCTTTATTTCTTATCTTTAGAATGCTATTAACATTTTGTTTGCTTCTTTTCTTGTGATTTTTTTTATTTTTCTTTACCTTTAAAACGATATTAATGTTTCTTTTAATTCTTTTCTTTAGAAGATACCTTTCTGAATCTGAATTTTGACTTAGATTATAAAGATAAGGTAGTGTGTGAGATTTTTTTTGTTTCTTTATCTTTAGAACGCTAATAATGTTCCTTTTGCTACTTTTCTTGTAAGATTTTTTATTTTTTTTTATCTTTAGAACATTATTAACATTCCTTTTACTTTTTTTCTTTAGGGAATACTACTTGGACCTGAATTTCAGCTTGAGCTATAAAAGATAAGTTAGGAAGGTTTTTTTTCATTTTTTATTTATTTGTCTTTAAAAATCATTTAGGGATACTTTTTTGGATCTGGATTTTAGAATTTTGAAAAGAAAAAATTTTATTTATTTATTTTCTATTTATAACTTTTGCTTCTTTTTTAAAAAATAGAAATCTTTAAAATTATGATTTTAATAAAATAATAATTTATTTATATATAATAAATTATACAAATGATTGATTTAAAATATAAATAATTATTTATAAATACTTTTAACTTTAATTGCATTTCTTTTTAAAAATATTATATGTTGAAAAAGTTCTGAATTCATTCTAAATTTTTTTGCTGAAAGTAAATTTCCTATGGTGCATTCAGTCTAAAGCCAACTAATGTTTTATTTAATGGCCAAATTTTTTAGCATTATAATCATATCATGTGAAATAAATTTTATTGGTTAACAAGTATTTATAATCATGTGACTTGCTTAGTTTTATTATATACTCATTATATTATCAAGAATTCGTTAATGTGATCTATATTTTTTTACAGCATATAACACTTCTATACCTGTTAATTCTTTTCTATATGCATCCATAAACCTTCAAGCTCTACGTATATAACATCTAATTGTTTTCAAAGAAATTGAATTTAATACTTCAGGAACTATTTTTTTCCAATCCTTTGAAAGAATAATCACAGTCATTACAGGTATAACATTTTGCAATATCCCAAAACATTTTGATAAAATTAAGTTCACAGTGAAATTTCAGATAAAAAATGACCTCATGCCCTCTATCTTCAATAACCTCTCTAATTAATGATCTTTGTGCTAAAAAATCAGGTTAAAATGAGAGTAACCAAACTGCACAATAATTATCTGTAGTTAGAGAATGTTTTTTGCATTCAGAGCAGATACAATTTAAATCACCTTCTGGCCACAATCCACGTTCTTCTAAAATTAAACGAATTTCTTTTGGCCATCTATCTGAAAGATACATTGACTATATTGAACTAGCAGGCATTTATCCATCTTTAAATTTACCTTTGCCACCTGATTTAAGATTCATTTTTGATGCAATTAAAGCATTTTCCAAATATGCAGCATAGGATGTTGCATTATCAAATGCAAATACACCAACTTCACCAGGATGTAACCTTTCAAAGATTGGAATTGCTTTTTCAATAATCTAATAAAATAATTTAATTAATAATTTTAAAATAAATCAATTAAAATAATAAAAATGAAATATTACCTGTATAACTAAATCTTCAGTTTTCCACCATCTATCATGATTAACACCTAGTTTCATTGTAATATATGCTTCATCTTATTCAAACTTTAATCGACTATTAAAAAATCACTGATATGTAAACTTAAACCTGTCCCTTTTTATGAAAAGGCTGATGTTCTATAGGTCTCTAAAAGGTTTTTTTACCATTATTAGCATAAAATACTGATTCATCATGAGTTATCAGAATATGCCTTTTATTACTTTTATTCAAATTAGGCTCTATCAGTATCATAATATCATCATCAGAAGGTTTTGGCATCCATTGCTCCAATTGTGCCATTTCTGCTAAAAACTCTTATCGATATTTAAGTACATCAGATCGTTCATACCTATCATAATAAATATTTTTTGCTTCTGTGCGAAATGTCCAATCAAAATGTTTTGCTATGTACGAACAGTAGTATTTGAAATTATTTTTTATTCTCAATTCCAACACTTAGAAAAACTTCCTGTTCAATATATTCCTTAAATTTATCTACAGTAACATTACATTCAATACTCCAAAGGTATTCAGTAATCATTTGATAAATATCTTCATCGCCTAATAAACTTTTAATTTTTTGATATTTATCACGTATTGATATTGGAATTAAACAATATATTACAAAATTTTGTGTTTATGTCCTAATTAAACATGCTTGATATTTTCTTTTTTCAATACTAATTGCAATTGTTTGACTTGCTTCCATATATTTGTATTCAGCTAATCTTAAGTTAATATATTGAAGAATAAGTTGCAACCAGTTTTTAACTTGAAAAGTAATGATTTGTCTTTAATTAATGTATTTAATTCCTCCAATGCTAAATTAAACCCTTCTTTTTCTATAATTTCATCAAGGTTTATTAAATCAATAGCTGTAGTATTAATCTGATTATTTAATAATGAAGTAGAAGTCAAATCATTAATGAAATATTTAGTAATATTGGTAGATCTCTCACTTGCTATTTTTGCAACTGCTTTTTCTATCTTTGAGTTTTATCAGAATTTTCATAATAAGTTAATAGACATGTACTATTAAAAATAGTAGAGTTTTTTGCATTTTGACATATAATATCAAATACTGATAGTAAAATTTTATCTACAGTTTCTTCTAAACTATCATCATTCCAAATACTATCTTCTTCAAAATTATCAGATAATTCATCACTTGATAGTTCATCATCTTCCCTAATTGTACTTGATGAAGCAACCTGTAATTTTTTTAATTATTTGCTTTCTCACATAGCTGCAAATTAAACATTACGAGACTTTAGGGGCATTTTGTATATAGTCTTTTTAATTAATACCTCAAAAAAATTTTTTAACAAAAAAAAATTTTACACCAACTTTATCAAGAAACAATTAGCAGTTTACTCTCCATCTTTTCTTATTTTTAGCTGAACCAACTCCCACTATGAATCACAAAAGTTTCACTAAACCTATTTGCTTAAAGTCAGAAAATAAAAAAAAAAAAATTTGGGTTTTTTTTTAAAAGAAATAAATTCATGCTTTTTTTTTTAAAAAAAAAAACATCCAAGTTTTTTTGAAAAAAAAAAAGATTTGAAAAGGATTTTATTTTGAAAAAAAAAGAAAAATTCAGGGTTTTTTTTGAAAAAGAAAAGATTTAAGTTTTTTTAAAAAAAAGAAAGATTTGGATTTTTTTTTTAAAAAAAGAAAGATTCGGGATTTTTTTTTTAAAAAAAAAAAAGATTTTGAATTAAAAAAAAAGATTTGACTCATGTTTTCATTTTTAAAGAAAATTCAAGTTTTCATTTTTTAAAAAAAAATTCAGATTCATTTTTTAAGAGATTCAGATTTTTAATTTTTAAAAAAAGATTCTTCTTTTACTGTAAAATCTTCTTTCACTATAAAAAAAAAGTTCAAATCTTCATTTTTTTTAAAAATGCAGATTTTCAAACTAATATATATATATATCTTTCTATCCTTAATATAGCCAATTCCAAAGAATTAAAAAAAATTAAGGAAAATGGAAGAGGACATTTAGGTACCATCACATCTATTTTACAACAATGTTCCATTTTAAGAATTAAAATTAGGGGTGGTTTACAGATTTTTGAATTTAGATTTTTCAATCCTAATTAGGTAATTTCTGTGATTCTGGTCAGTTTATGATGGTCAAATTTTTACCATATTTAATAAATACCCCGATTTTTAATTTTATATATTCAATGTTAACAACTATTTAATAAGAAAATGACTCTGTCATATGAAAGATAATGATATAATCTATCATTTAATAGAGAGTTTATTTAAAATAGTTATTGGCTGATTATTTTTATTATTTTGAAGTCATATGATTAAAAGTGGTAGCTTTAGACCATTTGCACCATACATCAGAAAATAACCTTTCTGATAGTATTGATGTTGCAAAAATAGCTAAATGAATTCTTACTAATTTAGCAAGAATTAGATACTTATTTTTATTATTTAACTACCAATTAAATGGATATTAATTAAAAGAAATCTTATTTTCTTTTAAATATTCTT
>CAJVPP010003781.1:0-10781 GCA_910592005.1 Funneliformis mosseae | reverse complement strand
ATAAATTACTATATTTAGCTTTAATTAATAAATTTTCATATAAAATTGATGTAATAAATCTTCGCAAAAAAATTATTTAATATTTATTTCACCCTCCTGTATATCAAATTATAATTTATATATTAAACATATCTATAACAAATATTTTTGTATCACTTACATATATAAATATACTAATAACTATATATATAATATGTTTTAATTATTATTATTTTTAAATGCTAAATATATTATTAAAATACTTAATTTATATAGTTTTTTTAATTTAGTATTTTATAAAAATTTCTAATCATATATCAAAATTTTAATTATAATATTTAGGGATCCTATTCTTTAAACTATAAGTATAAAATTATTTTTAAAATATTTTAGAAAACTTAAAATATTTTGATATCTAATGATTATAAAAAATAAAATAAAAATTTTAGATTTATCATATTATAATGTATCTAATAGTAGTATTTTTAAGTTTTAAAATTCATAATTATCAATATATATATTAATTTTTTAATTTTTTTAATTTTAAAAATAATTTATTATTTAATAATTATAAAAATATAAAAAAAAAATAAATAAAAATATAAACCTCTTTTTGCTGATCTTTTTGATCAAATGTTTCCAATAACTAGAAGATAAAGTACATACAGAAAAAAACCTGAACCTTATAATAAAAATACTTTAAACTCTTTAGAAAATAGTAAAGAATCTAATATATCATTCTCTAACGAATACGGAAAGAACAAAAATGACAATACAGTTACTAAAGTTACAAAAGTTACAAAAAATAAATAATTGAAAATCCAAAACTTAATATTACTCTAACAGTTACAGAAACTCCAAATACTACTCTAACAATTACAGAAACTCCAAAAACCACTTAATTAATAACAAATACTATGCAACTCACTTCCATCACTCTCCAAAATAACTTTGTTTTTAAAGATTCTGAAATCTATGAAATGGAAATAGATTCTACTAAAAAAACTCCACTTTCTTCACCACAAAAAGCTAGTACTATACATGCAAAGAACTCAATAAATAATACTAGTTAATTTTTATATATACCTTTCACTAACAAAGAAAAGAACAAACAATTTTCTTGAGCTGATCAAATTGAAAAAAATGTAAATGACTTCTGATCAATTACATGATATTAACGTGAAAGATACTACTTTTAACATTATTACTTCTCTAATGCATTTTTTTGCATTTGATAATGCTGTGAATATCACTGAAAAATCTATCACTAATAAAAGAAATTTCATTAACAGGCTTTTTGTTAACTTTTCTGGTTATCAAAAAACTTTATATAACTCTAAATTAAGAAAGTTCTTTGTTTATTTTTAAACTCTTGATCAACTAACATATGCTATTATAAAAATTCAGAAGACACAACACAACCCCGTATTTATGATCACTGATCCATCTGCCAAAAAACAATGGATAAATGCTAAAAAAGGTAGATGCATTAAAGTCAATAATATTTTTTTATTTGTCAAATCAGATGTAGTATAAAATTTTTTCCAACAACGGGACACTATTGTCAGATTTTCAATGATTACCAAGAGTCTCTGGCAAATAGTATTTAAAGTCTACAAATCACCTGATGCTATAAAATTCTTTTATAATAACATATGGTCTTTACTATTATTAGATTTTACAATTCGTATTGAACCTACTGATCTTGATGCTATGCAATTAATCTTACGACAATAATTTGAAATAAAACTAACTGGGTTACCATTTAACACAACACAATAAGATTTATTCACCTTCCTAGGATCTATTAAAGCAAAAATATGTTTTATACCACGTGATCTTCAATATTGTAATCGTCCTTACATATACATCAACTTTGACAACTAAGATGATTATAACTTTGTGATCAAATCTTAATATAAATTTAAATCAAATATCTTATTCTGAGTTAATCCTGCTGCCTCTCACTATAAAATATGTAGCAATCCTGAATATGAAGCTAAAGACTGTGTACCTCAAAGACCTTCAAATTCATATAGGCAATTATACAATCGTTTTAAATCAGTTACTTACAGACCTCCTCAGAAAACCAATTCGCATCTAAATAACTATATTGTAAATGCACAATCGTATCAAAATTAACGAAATTCATACACTGATGCTCTGAAAACCAATAAGAATCCTAAGCATTAACAATAAATCTCAGATATTTTTACTGCTCTAAATGATATTTTGAAATGTTTGACTGATATAGATAATAAATTGATCACTCTTAATGATGAAATTATTACAGCAAAAAATGAAATTATTATTCTTTAAGAAAACTAAGAGGACATAGACTATTGCATAACTAAATTGGAAAAATGTAACAATATTGTTTATACTAAAAGAGTATATGACAGTAAAATAGAATTTGATGATTCTCAAGAACTACCACTTGAATTATCACGTGATTGACCTCTTTCAAATCCTTCGACTAATACATCTCCTTTAGAAAAAGTTATCAGTTTAGAGAATCAATTTGTAGAATCCCAATTTGAAATCAAAAATATTGTGAATAACATTCAACAGATCCTTTAAACGCTTACTTCTTTTTCTAAAAAAGTGTACAACTAACTAACAATAATAATATAAAATCACTTCATACGAATCCTCATAATAATAATTTTCTTTTAAACGACTCTTTCACAAATATTATCAATAATTCAAACCTCATTTCCTTTGCAACATATAATGTTAGAATCTGTTCATCAGAAACCAAACTTCAAAATATTGACTCTTTCTTTAACAACTTTAATATAGATATTTTAGGTTTAAGTAAAACCCATCTTAATCTATTACAAACTCATCATTTTAATAAGAACATTCATAACAAATCTTTTAAATATTTTTTTTATTTTTTCTAATCATCATCAAAACTGTTAAGATGTCAGATTGATAGTTCGTAACAATTTGAGTATACACATTTTTAATCAAGCTTCTTTTTTTGATCATATTATTTACCTTGACTTTCAATTTAAAAACAAATTCAAACTTAAGGTTATCTAAGCTTATTTACCTACTTCTTATTATAATAAAAAAGATTACTAATATTATCTTCAAGTCCAAAAAAAATTGATAAATATTTTAATAGATAATTTACATTATAATTTTCATATAATTCTAATAGGAGATTTAACATAAACATAAGTAAAAAATATAGATCTAAACTTCAAAAGCAGCTGCAAAATTTCTTTTATAATATTATTAATTTTGGTTTTATTCATACTCTCACCCCTTCTAATCCACATATCCCCTTACGTTCCGTTTCTCTTCTTCTTATGATTCAACTTCTCATATAAACTACATCTTCACCTCTACCAATCTATCACATGACCTCACTTAATTTCACATTCTAAATGACTCCTGTTATTTTTATTCAACTGATCACTATCCATTACTTATTACTCTTTATAAAAAAAATTTTTTTTCCTAACATTCTCAGCCTATCAAAAACAACATAAAATTACAAAACAGTCTTTCTTTTATGATAAGACTACTTATCTTTATTGGGATCTCTTTTTAGATAAAGCTGACCTATTACTCAAACAAAATACTAAATTTAATGATATTTTCATCTAAGACCTTTGCACTTCTAATTATCTAATCAATAAAGCATGGGACTTCTTTACCCAAACTGTTATGAAGTTAGCATTTAAACATATCCCAAAATAAATCACATCAGTTCATCACAATTCCCTTTACTCATATTTAAATTTCTCAATTTACAAACAAATTAATAAAATCTAAAAACTTTATTATCGATACAAAATGTTTTCCTTATCATCTTCTTCTTCTAACATTACCTCATAAAATTTCTTTTCCATTTCATTTAAAGACCACAATTTTATTCTCAAAATTGCAGCTGAATATTTTATTTTTTCCAGTTCATTAGATGGCCATTATGATAACAACCACCTACTTCTATACATAAATGAACTAAAGCATGACATTCTGAAACTATTACATGCAAAACAATTTATCATTAGTCAAAAAGAAAATAATGAACATATACATCAATTTATTCAAAGACGCGTTAATAATTTCAAAAATGCTCCTATAAAAATAATAGATTCCTTCTTAGAAAGAAACAGAAAAACTATTATATTAGACTGTATCTTGGTAAATCATAATACACCTGATCAACATCTGGCTTTAGATCCTAATGCTATCAAACTTCATACTGCATAACATTTTCAAACTGTTGCTGGCTTTACAAATAAAAACATCACAGATCTAAGCAATGACAATTTCTCTTCAAACTGACCTATTTAAAAAAGATACTATGATCCTATTGATGACATTCCTGATGATGCCTATGACACTCTCATGGATCTCCCATCGATTGATGAATAGAATAATATTATTAAACACCTATCTGACCGGAAAGCTTCAGGCCTATCAAAGATTACTAATGAGCTATTAAAGAAACTAGGCCCAAAATGCAAAAATTTCCTTTACAATATTATTTGTACATACCTAATTAACAATTTACTTCAAAATAGTAGAATTTACTTACATATATCTAATTCCAAAGCCTAAACCGTAGAACTGTCAACTTGATAATACTAGATTAATTACACTTCTTGAAACAACCAGAAAAGTTTTTGTCAAATTATTGAATCAATGACTTCAAGATATATTCATCAAGAATATAGATGAGAGACAAAATCCCTTAATAACAGTCGAAACTTAGACGAAACTATATTAAAATTATAATAAGGAATACAATGAAACCCATTCAATACGACAAAAGCCAAAACTGTCAAAATTATATTAAAAACATAGAAAAGGATATGACGAAATTATTTTGAAGAGGTTTCGGCAGGCATCTATAGTCAAGAACAAAGTTCTTAAAGGACTCAACTTTGCTAGTTTGCCATATCAATCAACACTAGAACTTTTGCATATAGTTAATAATATCTTAGAATTCCACTGTCTAAAAAAAAAAATGCCTGAGTATCCCAAATTAGACATTTATATACTGTTTCAAGATATATCTAAAGTATATGATCATGTTAATATTTATATGTTAATGAAAGCTCTTTACAGACTAAAAATTCCAGAGTCATTTTATAATGCTCATTACCAGTTTATTTCTCAATAAAAAAAATAATGTCTTCACTTCATATGGTAATACTGATTTTTATAACGTTCTTGTTGGTATTGATCAAGGAGAGGTCATCTCTTCACTTTTATGGATTATCTATTATGATTCTCTTCTTTCTTGTATACAAAATTCTAACCTAGGTTACATTTTAGATGTATCATAGTCTCCTAACATTAATAATATGAAAACAAAATCTATTACAACTTCTATTTTCAATTTGATATATATAGATGATACAATATGGATAACTAATAGTTACACTAAATTAAAAAATATTTTTGACATAACACAGTCCTTTTTTGACCTTAATTCAATGCAAGTTAATTTAGAAAAATCCTTTATAGTAACTTCTGAAGTAACAATAAATAATATTTCATTTCACAGCACCTATTTAAATAATCCAATTACTATATTAATAAAAAAACCTAATGGATCAACCAGATATCTAAGCGTCTGGATTTCAGCTCTATATAACAAAAAATTTGTCAAATAACAATTAGAAAATGAAATTACTGATTTTATTTTGAAACTTAACACCAAGCTTATCATAGACAAATAACTTAAATATCTATGCAACTAAGTTCTTATTCTTCAGCTTGAGTATCGATCTCAACTTATTGTTTTTTCATAAAAAGAATACCTTGCCCTGTTCTCTTACATTCATATTTTTATCAAACACAAACTCAAATTCAACAAATGCATTCCTAATAGTACACTGTCTAATAAATTAGCATTTGGATTCAATGATTTAACATCTAATATGTTACACTCTAAATTACAACATTTCACCTTAATCATCAATGGAGATGTCTCAAAATCACTGCTTCCTTTAACCACTAAAATCCGCCTTAAACAATTCCAAAACTTTTTCTGGTTACCTGATGATTCTATTATATGTTGGCCATCACAATTAAAAAATTTAAGACATGATAATTACCTTTGTAATATGCTTACCCTTTATCTTCAAGCTCCTTTCTCAATGCAAGAATTGTTTCCACTACTTCTAACTTTCACATCTAAAGAGGTACTAGAACACTTAACTCTATCATCCCATAGAAGAAGAAATAGATTTCTTCACTTAAAAGATGTAAAGCTTTATTCCTCGACCAATTTGTTACTCAAGGAGAATTTTTACTGGAATATTATGATCTCTCTCTCAAAGCCAACACTTCAAACAGAGGAGCTATTTCAGGATGGTTTCTTGCCTTACAAAACTTTATTCTTTTAAATCCTATTCATTCAAATCATCTTAAACCAGAATACTGTTTTGCTAATTTTGCCCTATAAGGTTATATCACTACTACTACTTCTGATAGTAAGAGAAAATCTTCTTGAATAGTCTTTTGAACTCCATTAGAACAGAATTATTACAACTTACCATATCCTGGTTAAGGAATTATTAGAAAAGCTATAAGATCACATTTTGTCTCTAACAAAGTTGCTATACAACATTACGTTAATAACTCTGCCCTTAATTATAATCCTAGAACAGTCTTAAAAACAGAACCTATTTACCCTATATTCAGGATGCTCTTTTAATTCATCAGCACCAATATTTAATTTCAATACATCTGTTACTGCTTGACCTTGTGATAACATAAGTTGATGCTGATCTTTCACAAGTTATTGATGTCACTTATTTTTCTTCTATAAATAATAACAAACTGTACCTTTTCAAATATAACATTTGGTCTATTATTGATTAAGCAAAACAACACTATATGACAGTACGCCTACCTACTGTTATGTCAAATAACCTTATTTTAAGTTCTCCTCCATTTATCAATATTTTTAATATATTACCAAATAATAGTATTAGTTCACCCTTATTGGAATTTTATTATACTCTTCAAAATAAACGATCTCTTATATTTTATACAGATGGTTCTCACAAATTCATTTCTTCACCCCTACCTCATATTTAAGTTCTGCATTTTGTTTAGTACATGACTCCTTAAACATAGTATTTTCAGCTGCTATTCCTGCTATCTGGGCTAATTCTACCAATGCTGAAATATTTGCTTTCCTTTTAGTTCTTTTAATTAATCCTTCGTCTTCTTCAATTTCTGTTTATACTGACAGTTTAGTTCTTATCCATACTTACAATTATATAGTTAGATCAAATGCAATATAATATCCTTTACTCATATTTAAAGTTTCCTTTTACATTTTTTGGTCAATTATTTTTAAAGTTATTAAAGAACGTCAATCACTATTTCTCTTTTCAAAGTTGCTGCACATTCTAATGGTCCATATAATGACAAGGCTGACCAGCTAGTAAAATCTTCTCTTCTCTCTTCTCCTTAACCTTATCTCTAAACTATATTCCTTTTATTAACTATATACCTACATTTAACAATATGCCTATATATCGCTCTTTACATTCATTTTTAAAAGATTATACCAACACTAAACATTTTTCTGATTATTATCATCTCAAATGAAACACTAAGTATCAATATTTACAAGTGAATTGGCTTCTAATCTTTTATTTTATTCAATTTGGATCTGCATCTATCACATCTTTTACTGAAACAAGAAGCTATAGTAGAAAACTTAAATTTCTTCTAGAACAGCTCCTAATAGTTCAATTTATGAAAGCCACTCAACCTCAGTTATATTTATCTCTTTGGAAATGCAGTCAATGTAATAACTACAATGAAGATTTTAACTATATCTGGCTTTATTCTACTATCAGATAAAATATGCGATCCCTGATCTCTGAATCCATTATTCATTTAAATTACAATTATTCATTTATACTTCCAAATCTGTATTTACAGATAATATTAATAATCTTTTAAATCTCTCACATACAATATGGTTACTACAAGTAAATCCACATGATTTTTCCTTTATTGATCTTATAAAAGGTATTATCCCTAATATTTTGTCATCAACCTTAATAACATTCACCAAATTTTCCTCTACCACTTTATTTATTCTCTCTTCTTTTTTCAATTTTGTTTTTACTCAAACCTATAATAATATATGAAAAACTAGATATGCTTTAACTTTAATAAAGAAAGATCTTTATATATAACGAAGAGACAGAAGAAAAGCAATTTTGCTATGTCTAATGTTACTTTTTCCATTAATAGTTTCTCTAACACTTTATTTGCTAACAATACAGATACCTTTGATCATATCACTCTAATTAATAACTCTTATAAATATAATTGATATTGGTCCCTCTTCTTGGATAGATGATAACCAGTTGTTCTAACAATCCCTTTTTTTTAGTTTAGTCTTGATGATTATTCAGTAAATCTTTATAATCAGAATCAGACAGAACAACCGGTTGGTCTGGTAGGAGCTAATTTTCTAGTAATGAATATTAGATAGCAATTTTTATTTTCTACTTTTGTATCCATCTTGGGATTTTCATATATTTTATACTGAGTTTGTTTTTTATATATAATAAAATTTTGCATCACCGTGTCTTAAAAAAAAAATAAAAAATAATTATAAAAATTTAAAATTTAGTTTATTGGATTTAGAGGTTATAACTA
Organism: Funneliformis mosseae; assembly: GCA_910592005.1. Classification (NCBI taxonomy): domain Eukaryota; kingdom Fungi; phylum Glomeromycota; class Glomeromycetes; order Glomerales; family Glomeraceae; genus Funneliformis; species Funneliformis mosseae. The sequence continues at coordinate 2,141 of CAJVPP010003781.1, read as the reverse complement.
GATTTATATTTTAAATCTGAATTAGATATAATAATCTAGATTCCTTCGTTTCATCTGAATATAATAAATCTGATTCCTTTATTTTATTTGAATATAATAAATCTGATTCTTTTAATCAATTCAATTAATTTAAATTAATGATTTTAACTTTAAATGCTGTTCCAATCATAAAATTCCATGAAATTTACATATAAATCTTAACAAATTAATTTTTTTAAAAAAAAACTGTCAACCTTTTTTGTAATAAATTTAAATTCAAATAAAATAAGGAAAATTTTCACAACTTTTATTCTATATAAACCTTAAATTTAAATGTAAACGTTTGAAAAATGGTTGTTCTTTTGACTTCTTTCTTAAATTACAATGTCTGACACAAAATCTACACTTATATATTTATTTATAAGTACTATTAATGAACGTAAAAATGTAAAATAATTTGAGTATTATATCTTCGAATAATGATAAGCCATTAGAAAGAAGTAACTGAAACCATACTTCCTATTTTTTTCGCAAAGATCCAAATAATAATGAAATGACTTATTGTATAATTTGTGAATGTATTAGTAAAAACTCTATCCCTATAGTCGAAAAGGTGAAACAACTTCAAATTTATCTTATCATTTACAAAATAAGCATTAAATAATAAAATTTAATTTTTTAGAATATTTAGATGTAAATGATAAGATAAGATTTACATATACTATATAATTATATTTTAAATATTCATAATCTAAAATATTTAAATTTTATATTAGCCAAAATAATATTAAAGGCAAATAATAAATTATTAATATAATGAAGTTCAGTAATAAGAGCTTGTATGTCTCTTAATAGTTTTTATTATTAAATGTATATAACCTTTATATATTTTTAAAAATTATACTTTCATAATTTATTCACGCTTATGAACTTGGATTTGCAATTCCCTGTAAAAAAACAGTAAAAAATTTAATTTATGAAGTATATATTTAGAGCAAGATTAGCTTATCAATTTACTTAGAAATACAGCTACATTAATTTATTTTACTATGAATCTTTGGACAGCAAAAAGCAATTATGAATATATCAAAATAATAGTAATTTGGATTACTTTTAATTTTAACTTTTATAAGGTCTTGCTTACTTGTAATTATTTAGAATATCTACATACTAAAGAGGTTATTTGTAATGAATTATATTGAATTATTGAACAATGGCATTTAACAAAAACAATTTTTACAATTACTACTGATAATGGACTAAATATGATTAAAGGTATATAACTTCTCAATCAGACTTTATCTTTTATAAAAAGACAACCTTGTGCAGTACATATATTACAATTATTTGTAAAAGAAGATTTAAAGCATTGTAAAAATATTCATCAAAGAATCAAAAATTTATAAAATTTTTTTTGATTACCAAAACAGGCATAAAGACTATGACATGCACAACTTGAAATTAATGGATTTGAAATACCTTCAATTGAAAATTCTGAAGTATCAACAAGCCCTTTAGATATTTTAACTGATATAAAAATATGATAGAATTCAATATTTATTGTATAAAAATAAATTCTTGAATTATACAATGCTATATGTTATGTTTTAATTATATTATTATCAAAAATGATTATATATTAAATAAAGAAGGAGAAAAATTAGAAAAATTATGCTTAACACATAAAGAAAAAATATAAGCTATTAATAAAATTTAAAAAAAATTTTATTATTTATTTTAAATAAAGTATTTGTTATTTATAAATAGATTTGTTCAAGAAATGATAAAATTATTAGAACCATTTGAAATTATAACTTGTCAATTATCAGGTACTATATACCTGACACTTAATATGATATACCTATATATATATATGCTTAAACAAATGTTTACTTTAAAAATTTAAGAAAATGAAACTTTAGAAAGTTATTTTAATCTTATTTATAGATCTTTTACACCTAAAAATACTAATAAAGAAGAATTAAATTTGAATGATGAATTTAATTTTATCAGTGATGATGATGATAATATTCCAACTGCTGAAAATTGACAATATTGGCAATATACTTATCAACAATTTAGAGAACATATGGGTTGATTGCTAGGAAAATCAGGTTCTGGGAATTTTTTAACAAAATTGAGATTTTTATTGCATTTTAGTT
>CAJVPP010003780.1:0-10781 GCA_910592005.1 Funneliformis mosseae | reverse complement strand
TCACTTGAAATCAGAATTTTTGTGTTGTATTGGAAAATAAGTTTGTTTAAATAACTGAAAGTCAGATTATTATATAAATTAAAACAAAGATAAGAATATTGAATTATAGGAGAATCTACTCCATATGGAATATACAATATTAAACTATGTGTTAAGCGATAAAGTAAATCATGATTTAGTACAATTTCTTTTTACTAGTTACAAGTTGAACGAAATTTTGATGAATTTAATGAAATTCCAAGAAAAAAAACTCCTTGCCTTGCATTTAAAAAATAATTACAACTAAATTATTTTGACTGACAACAAGGGAACTCTCAAATGTACTCACTTTGTAACTTAAACGCTATATCGTGTTTAATTCATCATCAATTGTCAAATTATCATTAAATGTGAATGTAACGATAACAATAGTTGTGTCTTGTCTAAATAATAAACAATAAATTGCTACGCCTCGTTTTTTTAAGCATTAAAGAAAATATTTTTTCTATTCTATCGAAATGTGAATTAATTATATACTTTTTTTTTTAACTACAGTATGAAAAAGACAATTATTCGAAATCTGTCAATACTTGGAATAAAATTAACGAGAATACATGGCTATGTAGAAATACAAACCATCAGTAGAATATTGAATTCACTTTTTATTTTATTTTTTTTCCTTTCTTTTTTATTTGTTAAAATTTTCTATATTCTAATTTTATAATTATTTGTCGTTAACAAGTTCTAAAAAAATATTTGATAGAATTTAATTGATTAATTTGAAAGTTAAAAGATTTCGTTAATGAATGTTAATATTCCCTTTACAATCAGACAATATAGAAAAATTATGAATAAGTTTACATGTTTTCTTATATATTTTTGAATTTTAGGGATAGAACTTTTACAAATGAATCCAGTTCTTCTCACCAGCAATTAGTTTCAGGCACAATCATTTTAACGACATTCATTCTATACTTACGGAGACATTTCACCATCAGGATTATATATTTGACTGATATTTATTCCTGTTACAGATTATTTCACACTAACAGTTCTAAGGCATTGTAAAGTTATTTATATAAATTTTTTTATTTTAAATATTATGTTTTCAAAATACTAAAATTTGTTTTACTAGATCAAAATGTTTTATTTTTAATCAAAATGATTTATATAAACTGTATCGGTTAAAATTTTACAAATCTAATAATTCATTAACGTCTAATCACATGTCCAATACGATAGAAGTATCGTTATACTTGGTTATATTAATAATATAATATTATAGAATAATTTGTTTGAACTGATAAAATCAATGTAACGGACTTTTGTTATCAAACTATGTTGTAATGATTCTTTAAATTTAATGGGTCCTTATGGTCCATCAAATTGTCTTCCCTTAATGTGGTTTTTGAAATGGATGTGGGCAAAACTAATATGAAGTTCACATTTATTAAGAATTGATTAAATTTATCAATTAAAATTATTTATATTAATTATAATCACCTTTTTCCTTTTTTTCTTTATATGTACGATTGGAAGTTCAATTATGCTTCTGACCCAATTCTACATATTAATAAAAGTTAGACCTTATATCACACCATCTATGTATACGGAGCATTCCGCAAACTATAAATATATTTTAAAAATAGTATTTCAGAGGTGAATCAAAGAAATGAAACATATTTTTGATTTTTACAAAAGAAGACAACCGTTCCTCCGTCAAAAACGGTAGAACTTTATCAAAATTTTTTAAAGGAATGAAGGTGACTTTCACAGGAAGGTACTTCTACTTATAGTCACTTCCACTCTCATTTTTGTAAACTCTACCTTTATTCATTTTTGTTTTTTGATAAATTTTATTATGCAAATATTTTTTTTAATTTTGCAAAAGATTTGATGTTGCTAAAAGAAAGAAATATATATATTTTTTTTTGTTTACGAAAGAGAAGATGGTTATACGTGCTTATATACTGTACATTTTTTGTACGTGATTTTTAAATCATGATTCATTGAGTCATATTCACATACATTTGCGCGAAACAATAAAGTTTACATCTATTTAGACGGTTACATTAATTAAGTTTGGCGAAACATAACTAAACTCGCTATTAGGATCTTGTTTTAGTAATAAATTTCCTGAAGATGGGTTTGAAAGTGATTGAATCACTACAAAAATACATTCTTAGCTTTTTACGTTAGAGCTTATTTAACTTTTGGTTCATATATTTCCTCAATTAGATTCTTTATGGAAAAGATCAGTTGTTTCTCTCTTTATCTTTCTTGATTTTATTCTGTGATTTAAAATATGACAAATTCGTTAAATCAATGTATACGTTCAGATGGTAATGAAAATGTGAGATGGAAATCCGGTAACCAAAAAGATATCTCAATTCAAATGTTAAATAATAATTTAATCATTAATAAATCAACAAATATATATATATACCATTTGACATTTCAATAGGTCAAAATATTTTCTTAAGATTATAATTAAAAATAAAATTATTATTTCAAAGTTATTGTTTTACAGCGCAGCTTGAGAATATATTTTATAAAGACTAACTAAAATACCTTTGTTAGATTTCAAATAGTCTTGAATAAATGTCTAAAACTATACCGCAACTAGGACTCATGATCTTATATTTTATTAAATCATAAATTCACCATACCTTACATATTAAAAAAGGTATATTTTCTTCATTATCATCCCGAGTCGGTTAACGTAACTATCGAAATCACCGAACAATATTTATATAGTCTACCCAAAACGATTTGAAGCTTCACCATGAGATGAATGTCTTGCTTCAGCCGAATCACAGAATAAATATTTAATGATGATAATTTTAATAATAATCTGAAAAACTCCTTGAACTTTTTCCGCATTAATTAAATACATTATCCTCTGGAACTTAGAATCCACTGGAAAATTAGGACACCATAACCTCTGATGTACTTTACCATCTACAGGCAATGCTAAACAAACTGCAAATGTTCACCATTGATTGGATCTAGTGTTCAGTTCACATTCCTTTTTATTTTAAAAAAAAAAGAAAATAAAGAATATTTTTAGATCAGAATATAAGAATTTGATATGAACCACCGGGATAGATCCTCGAATACCTTTCATATAAAATTTAAGAAGTGGTAAGTAACGCCGTGTTTTATTTAATATGAAATTAGTTAAAGAGCTCTTCCGTAAATCCTTAATTTTTCTTCTGCGATGATTGGATCATTCGGAAAAGATTATGTGCACTTCAATCACAATTAAATGAGTTCACATGTTTAATTACTTTTCAATTAATATTTATATATTAAATTTGATACTTCGTTATTGGGCTCTTGTCTCTTTGGCGATTGTCTCGTCGTTTGAATACTTTTTGGAAAACCTTACGGGATTGTAAAACTGCATTAATATCAACAGTTCGTTCTGCTACAAATACAATTTTCAAGAAATTTAGAATCTAAACCAAATCATTCTTATATCTGAAATGTTTTAATTCAAATTACCTGACATTAAGTAAATAAAAAAAAAGTAATGAATAATTAAATTACGAAATTATAATTCTTATTAATAAGTATTTGAATAAATGTTAATAACTGAAACTTTATTGCAATAAAGCCAATAATTTGAACTTCATTCTAAATTCGCTAAATGAGTTAGTTTTGATTCGATCGAAATCCTTCGAAACTGAAAATTATTTTCGGCTTTTGACAAAATGAGATTAGTTAGGTCGATTAATTGTACCGTAAAATCCATCCAATTCGTCTTCAGAAACAAAAACTAAATAATGTAACATTTCTCAACAAAATTAATCCTTCAATTTTATAATAAACTGGGATAATTTATCGCAGGATAATTCATTTTTAAGGATTCGACTTATAATACTTTTTTGTAGTGCGAATATTAGCCTACTCTATTTTTGTGCAAAAAAATATCTATAACGCGTTAAAATTTATCTAATTTGTTTTTGTCAAATGATCTCTGGTAATCTTTATTTTTTGTTTGTTATAAATAATATGCCATGTACAATAAAATATTATACGACGTTTGAAAAATTTAGGAATATAGTTGGTATAGAGTTTAAATTTTCGAATCATCAATTAATTCAATGCGCCACTAAAAAAAAAAGGAATTTATGATATTTCTTTTTAATGTTTATTATATATTAAGTTAAACTGTAAAGTAAGTACCTTATTATTTTCAACATTTCCATTTCCATGACAAGAAACTTCTTGAGTTCCATCATCCAATAATACGGGATGACTATAAAGAGATCGATCATTGAGTACATGGTGTAGGCTAATTATATCACCATTCGACAAATAACCCGAGTTATCTTTAGAACCATAACGTCGAATGACCCAGTCATCGTTACCATCTCTACCATCCCAGATGGTCACTAAAATATTTTTAATTTTATTATATAATGCATAATGATTACGTATATAATAAATTTCAATCATACCCTGCAAATGATTTGTAATCGATGTACATCCACAACTAAAATTATGAGAATGTAAAAATGCCTTTGTCGCTTGATGCTTAAATCCAATAGTTGTATTAAATGGTACCGGGCTTCCCGCGTTAACACTCGTCCCATGAGCTTCAATAACAGTAAAAACATCATTTTTCAAATCTATTTCCCGACCATTACAAACAGCCTTTGCAAGTTTTATAAATAAAGCTTACAATGTTAAAATTCAAATATAACTAATAAAAAAAATTAAATTAGGTAAATACCATAGCTTGACCTATTGGATATTTAATCCCTTTAGTAGTTAAATATTTTCTAGTAGGTACATGAACAAGAGCGACCTTCGACCCATTTTCAATTAATTTATTCTGTAATTCATTATTTAGATAAAGTTATCAGAGTAAGCTTAGGTGCATGTTTACTAAACGAATATAAAATAACTTACAATAAAATCTTCCTTCACTTCTTCGGCACGTAAACGCCAATTAAAATAGCGAAAATTACTATTCAAAAAAATGTTTATTAATTTTAATATTTTTGTTATCTAAGCTTTATTGCTATATTGAGTCATACCAAATTTAACCATTAAATCCATTGTCGAAAGAACGTCCGATATATAATGGTCCTTCATTGAAGACAACATTTTCCGTTGTAACGTTCTGGATACCATAGAATCCGAACCATTGTCCGTCAATGTAGATGTCTAATCTTTTTTTGGAATCAGAAAGCGTATAAGCAATATGGTACCATTTGTTCAACGAAAGTCCATCACCGAGCTCATAAATTCCTGCATTATTAGTCCAGTTGCCAGTGAACCGAGCATGTAATGAGGATTTATTTGGTAACAACACGAGCCTAGGAGTTCGGATAAACGGTTCGGTACCTAAATGTTTTTTATTGTATCTTTGACCAAGTAAATAAAATTCTAATAATAAAAAAAGAAATGATACCCTTGTGAAAAATAATAGCCCAACTGGAAGAATGACTCTGAAGTTTAATTCGTAATGTCACTGATAGTTCATCGTTCACCTCGGGCAAGTCAGCATGCTCAAAGACTTGTTGAGATTGTTCATCTAAGGTAATAGGGACTGAAATAAGCTCAGCCCATTCTTTAACGATAAATTTCTTCATTTTCTGAAAATATAAATCAAAGTAATTAAATGTATAATAGAATAAATAGTTTTACCCTAAAAAAAAGTAGCTCTTGTAAAATGTTGTGCTATGTAAACCCATATATGTGAATGACTATTGAAAATTTCCAAAAAAAAAAATTATTATTTAAATAGCAAAGATCGCCATTATTTAACCGATCCAAAGACAAGAATTGTTCCAACTTTATTGAACCATGGGAGGTCGGATTATGTGAGAAGTCATGAGCTGTTCGCTAGGGTTAGAGGTCAGGAAGTGTATTTGACGTTATGGGCACCTTCATGTAGTCATATAGAACACCGCAGGAATATAAGTCTGTTTTGAAACCTAGGGACCGATAGAATTCTGGTAATATGTCTAAATAAAGTTAGCCGAAAAAGATGCTGTTTGCCACAAATTTACTGTGCCCAAACAAACTGTGAATTCATGTACCAATATACATTTTATTAGAACCAAATATGTTAAGACGTTGTTCTCAAGTGTATTGAACGCAGATGAAGCTTGTTATTAGAATTATATGTGGCTTACTCTAGAATAGATTCTATAAATTCTAGTGAATCAGTTTTATTATGAATCTATTAACAATATATTCTAAAAAAAAGTAGATTAGTAGCTGGTGCGTTATGCATATTTTCATTCAACAATAGTGCTTTATTAGTAATCTTTTAAATAGTAAGGACCGCTTAACATCCCTAGTTGATTATAAAGCGTTTCGTTTTAAGAATTTTTTTGTTCTATTTTTCAGTCATTAAATAAAACTTAGGAGATGCTAGAACTAACAAAATAATGACCAAGATAGAATTGTAAAAATAGATCAATATATGCATATTAATTGAGTAGTTAATACCTAGTCACATATTCTCTCAAATATAAACAAATATAATGTAATTATTGCTTTTGTAGAAATGTTTAATCACCAAATATTTATATTGATTTACAATTCTTTTTTCTTATAAAACAATTTATTTGTACTCCACACTGGCCTTGTATTAGATAATAAGTTATAATAGGTACCAAACCTATCAATTCTTCATTTTAATATTTTACAAATACAATTATTATTTCGTAATAAAGTGAACTAAATTTATTGTTATGATATAATGTCAAAACACATTTGTAATATTATAATATTATAAAATTTTCGAGCTTGAAACAGAACTTTTAAAGAGTTGTAAATAATGGAAGAACATCTTAGACGAAGCATGAATATAGTGAGAATTTACAAGTCCAGAGCAAGAAATGCGAATGGATTATTCTTATTTTAACATTTAAAAAGGACGTCGAGAAGGATTATGAAACTTTCGGAAGAAGTAAAGTTTAATTGGAGAATCAAATGATGGTTTAAAAGAAGAAATGTAGTAAATTCGAAGGTGGTTCAGCTGGTCAGATTTTAAAAGAGTTCTTAATACATTATGAGTTTATGCATATGAGTCAGAATCTAATTAATTTAGCAGCAAATATTATTACCCATATAAGATGGAATAAAATAATAATGGAACCGACCAACAATTCTTTGACCGGTTAATAACCGGTCAACGTATTTTTTAACCGGTTAATTAACCGGTTAAAATTAACATAGGAAAGTACTATAAATTTGGCCGGAAATTGAATTTCGGCCGGAATTAAATACATCTATTTTAACCGGTTAAATAAAATCTTTAACATGTTAACGTTTTAACCGGTTACAACCTCTACATAGGAGTTTTCTATTTTATTTCAAGGATAAATTATTTGGGTGTTACACAGTGTAATTAATCAAAACTATGTCAGATAACTATAAAAATTTGGAGATATTTATCGTTACATAACGATCAGATTAAGTTTGGATACCTTTCTATCATTAGATGGTTGTAGGATACTTTGATAAATCAACAGCAATTCATTATCATTCATCTGTGCAAGTTCTTTGTTTATTTTAAGAATTAGTATTTTTTTCTGTTGGGTGGATTTCGCATATTTGCAGAAATTTGATTTGATTTGCGCGATTTAATTTTTTTTTGGAAACCCTCGGCAATTATAATGATGTATGCTAATATGTACACTTCAAAATGATTCACTGCATTATTGAAACGTCAATTTACCTTCAAACAGCAAAAATATACAGTTTAAGAACAAAGTTACGTTAAGATATTTCGTTTTGTAAAAAAAAAAAATTCAATCAAGAATCTAAAATTTTTTGTAAATATTGATTTTTAAGAAGGAATATTCTTAAAGATGAACGTAGTTACTTTGCAACGGTTCTTAAGAATAGTTCCCAACCAAAAAAAAGAAGAAAAATAAGCTCAATATTGGTGTGTGAATCTTTTAGAAATTTGAGTTTATTTTAATAGTAAATATAAAAAAAGATTCGAATCGAATTTAAAGCTTTGTGTAACATAAATTCCGATTAGGTTCGTTAAATTCATCGCATTTCTTATAATACTTTTGTTTTTTTCAATTCTTTATTAAATTGCCGTTTCTCATCTTTAAGGTGGGATCTTTAACATTTGCTCTTTTTTATTTTTTTAGCTTCACAATAGATAATGTTTTAATATTGTTATATTATTTTATATAGCATTTTGTGAAATTTGTTCCGTTCCGTACTGGTCCTATAATCGGGACGAAAGTACGTTCTTTCACAAGACGATCATATAACGTATTTTATTTAATGGGAAAATTATTGCTTACTTACAGTAGTCTTCATTATTATTTTTTTTTTTACAAATGGGGGATTTGCTATTAAAATCGAGTTACGAGCATAATGAATCATATGATCCTTAACGTGATTTTAATAGCTTACCTCCCAAATTATTAAAATAAAATGTTTTTGTATATTATGTAGCAAACCTTTCTTATTAATTGAATTCTATTGAATTTAATTTAACAAAAATATCATTGAATAAAAATAATGAACAATATGTCACTAGATAAGAAATACATAAAATTTTTTCATTGATGATTATGCAGATCGTACCGCAGTAATAATCTTTCGAATTCTCGTACCTTTCTGTGCAGATCGGTACTTCTTTGAATTTGAGCAAAATGTACTGTATATAGAGCTTCATATTGTTTGTAATGATTTATCAAGCAAGGTACTAACAATATATTATTTTTTGGAAAGTTAACATTGAATGTAGAGGTCGAGATATTTTTTAAAATAAATTATGATTTTCATTTAAATTATTTTTAATTTTATGTAGTAGTTCCTTTATTTTTAACTTAATTTTATTTAAATTTAATTATGGTAAAAATACAAATGAATCAAAAATTACTTAATATAAATTTTAGAAATTCTGGTGATTTTGCAAATTGCACCGCAATCCTTTAATAATTTCTCCCAGTCCAATACAGTTCAAATTTGTACATACTCGGAATGTACTGGTTCTACAATAGTGTCTTTATTTATAGAACCAGTATGATTCAAATTTCACGAAATGCACTAATTGCCGTATTGATTCAGTTTTCTATTATGTTGACTATTGCATTCTATCAAAATACATATAAGATGAGATGCATCTTTATAAACAATATTCAACAAAATTCTAAAGCAAATCATTGTTATAATAACAAAAATACTAAATCATTTTGGGCTTTAACATAATCTTTTTCAGCTGCGATTTTATATAAATCAAAAGCTTTAACTTCACCTTTTTCAGTTCCAATTCCATTTTCATAACAAAAAGCTAATTTATTAACAAAAACTTTTTCAGCTACGATTTTAAATAATTCAAAAGCTTTAACTTCATCTTTTTCAGTTCCAATTCCACATTCATAACAATTCCCAAGTTGATATAGTGCATATAAGTATCCTTGTTCAGCTGATTCTTTAAATAATTTGAAAGTTCTTCTATCACTTTTTTTTATACCTCTACCTTTTTCAAAGCAAAATCCTAAATTATATTGTGCAATTATATTTCCATTTTCCGCTGCTTTGTGAAAATAATTATATGCTTTTTTATAATTTTGTTTAGTAATACTATATATTCCAATTCGTCTTAATCCTTCAAAATATATTACTTTATAAAGATTTTCATTTTTTTTCTTTTTAAGATTAATTTTTTTATTATAATTTTTCTCTAAAGTATATTTTGCAACAATATTCCTATTGCATGCTGCTTTATTATACCAATAATAAGCTTTATCCTTATCTATTTCTGTTCCAATCCTATTATAATAACAATTTCCAAGTTGATATTGTGCACCAGAAATTTCTTTCCTTGCTAATATACAGTAATATAATATTCAAAAGCTTTGGTTTCATCTTTTTAACTAAATCACCTAATTTATAACAATTTGCTAAGTAGAGTCTTGCAATCATATTACCATTATTAGTTGCTTTTTTATACCAATTTATTGACTTATCTTTATTTTTCTGTACTCCTATGCCAAATGCATAACAATGTCCTAAATAAAATTGCCCAATAATACTTCCATTCTCTACTGATTTTTGATAATACTCAAAAGCTAATTTATAACTTTTTTCAGTTCCATATCCTTCATAATAGCATTTAGCAAGATAAACTTGTGCAATTGAATAATTATATTTTGCTGCTTTTAAAAATAATTCAAATGCTTTATAACTATCTTCAACTATATCAATATTGTGATAATAAAGAAAACCAAGTAACCATATATATTGCAGTTTATTTTGATTTTTGATGAGCCAGTTTAAAAGATTTATTATAGTCTGATTTAATCGCAACAATGGCTTTTTGATAATATCTTCAATTTGATTAAAAGTGTAACCTTTATCATGTTTTTTAATTACATAATCGATAATATTATTCATTGTATTATTATATATTGATTCCAATGAATCTAATGAACTTCTTGATAAATTTTCAACTTGAAAAGTCGGATTACTTATCGTTTTAAATAGAGAAGGCTTTTGTTTTTGCAAGCTTGAATTGTTTGTAAATTCAGATTCTATAATCTTAAATTGGTTGAATTCATCTAATAATATCAAATCATTATCATCTATAAATTTTTCACTTGATTCATCAGATTTAAGATCGGATTCGGTATTTACAAATGAAGTACTTCCTTTATTATAATCTTCAAAACTTATCTTAGTTATAACCTCATGTATTTCGAGTGAAACTAATTTTTTGAGCGATAAGACTACCTCATTTATATTTGGACGTTTTACTGGCTCATAATTCCAGCATTCTAATGATATGGATGAGTAAATTAATAAAA
>CAJVPP010003779.1:0-10786 GCA_910592005.1 Funneliformis mosseae | reverse complement strand
TAAACAATTATCTCTTACCTAAACAAACTAACTCAATTGCTGCAAAAGCTCATCATCATCCAGCATGGGTTGCTGTAGCTGAAGTTTCGCGTACAGATTCTCAAGAACATATTGATGGACATTATTGTCTTACATCTGTTAAATATGCAAAGCAATTTGCTTCAATGTTTGCTGATATGTTTACTATTATTTCCCAAGATGATAAAGCGAAAATAGGTCTTGAAGTACTTGCAGTAAGTCGAACATTTCACACCTTACAGTCAATAAATGAGCCTGTATCTGTAGTCGATATGATTTTCCTACAGGAAGCGGGCAAAATTGATTCCTTCAGTATATTTAATTATAAAACCAGAAGAATCAAAAGATGAACTTTGAACAGGACAACTTGCAATTTTTGTATGCCCCCAATGGTCCATTGGTATATCCTCACTTACACATATGCAAGATCTGGAAAGTCTCACTTTAGATTCCAAATATGACGATATGCTAAAAACTAGCAATAGACAAATTCAGCCTATTTGGATGCTACTAGTAGATGAAGAACCAGACGAAAATCCTAAACATTTAAAAAACATAAAGGTATATTGTCAGCTTTTTAAAAAGTTCGATTTAGATTACCTAAGCGTACGAACCCATGCTTCAGGACAATCTAAATATAATCCTGTTAAAAGAGGTATGGCAATATTATCTGAAAAACTTGCCAGAATTACATTACCAATTGATCATTTTGGTAAACATTTAAATTCACAAGGCAATGTTACAGATCCTGAATTGGCTGCTCAAAATTTTCAACATGCTGAAAAGGCTCTTTGTAATATTTGGAGTCGTGATTTAATTTTTGGGAAACATGTTGATGCTCAATACATTGACACAATTAAGAATCCTTTTGAGGATTTGCAGTTTAAGAGTACAAAAAAGGAGAAAGATGAAGAATTAGAAAGATAAGAAAAATAGAGACAAAAAAATGCATAAAATAAAGATAAAGATGAAGCAGACGAAATTACCTTTTCTGAGTGCTTTATTCTATGGTCTTGGATTGAAAGACACTGTAATTTATGCGCATATTCAATCGATATTAAAAGATGCAAAGATACAAGTTGTTGTAGACCACCTAGAGCTGAAGTTGCTATGGAATTTCTTGAAACCTATAATGGTTTTTTACCACCTGTTACTCAAGCTAAAGACAGACACTTCACAAATCCTATACACTTACTTCAGTATTGTGATCTTTTAAAAATCCTAGGTTACGATGCTCATTGTCTAACCTTTAAAGAAAAGCATTCCCGTCTTTGCTGCTCTATTTGTAACAAGTATTTTCCTACTATTACCTTTTTAACAAAACACAAAAGAACAGTACATCTTACGGCTCAAAGACAGTCAAAAGAACGTTTTAATAAACAGACTACACGAAAATTGAGGCATTTGATAATTTTTCTCTTTTGCAGCCACCGCCATTAAAACGTCTTATTCCATATGTTGAAATTCTATTAAGAAGTTATTTGTCTGATGGAGAGTGACAAAATGGAAATTTATTAAGTAGATTCTTTTAGTATTCAAATAAAGTTGGTGTCTTATTTTTGCGCGAAAAATTTGGTTTTTTTTCTTTTTTTTCATATTACATGATCGATTTCAATATTGTTATAAAAGTTGTTTTGTGACATTTTTTTTCATATTACATGATCGACCTCAATATTGTTATAAAAGTTGTTTTGTGACATTTTTTTTCGTATTACATGATCAACCTCAATATTGTTATAAAAAAGTTTTGTAATTTTTTTTGTATTACATGATCTAGTTTCGAAATTTAAATATTTGATAATACATTTATAATTATAATTTAATTTGCTAAAAAAACTTGTCACGTGACATTTAATACATGTGCAATGTAAGATTTTAATAAGACCAATCTTCAACCTCCCCACTCCCTAAAATATTACATAATAAATGTTATAGCTCTTATCACTTTATGCTATAACTAACCATATTTTCTGATTGAAAATTCTTCTATTATATAAAAATGCATGAATCGAATTTACTTGAGCTTCTTCTGCCAGAGTTGATATCATTTATTTTAAAGTATTTTTCAGATCTAAAACATGCTAATGGTATAAATGATATATGAGAAAGAGAGATGAATCTTAAACAGCCCAAAAGGGTAATTCTCACAGATTTTCAATTTAGGATTGACATAGGCGCTAATGCAAATTTCATTAGTGAAAAAATTGTGAAAATAGCATACGCAAAAGATAATAGTATTCCTAAAGTATACGAGTTTCTAGATGAGTCTTATTCCACATTAGGAAAGATTAATCTACGTATTATTTTAAATAATGATGAGAAGCATAAAATTATACCTACTGAATTTATAGTTACTGGATCAGATTGGCCTAATCAATTTCCTGAAATACTTTTGGGCTCACCATAGATGCGAGAAAATAGTATACGCTTAAATATATATAATTTAAAACTAAGAATAGACGATAATTTTGTGATTCTCCTATATTGAAGTCAAATCTGATCCAACCAATAGTCCAGAGCGGTGATCATTGGTACAGAATCACATTTTTTAGCAATAGATAAATACCTTTATCCTACTCTATTTATTTTTCGATTGTAATACAGATGTGGTACTTCTATTTTATGGAAATGCATCGAGCTGTGATAGATTAAGTGAAAAGATGGATATATAACATCTGGTATAGTGTTGATAATAATCTAAATTCAGTTCTATCTCAATTATACCAGCAACTTAATTCTAATATATCTATGACAATGGACTCTGGTGCCGATCACTTCACTATAACTATAATCAGATAAGCACCAAGAGATTATTTGGTAGCATTACTTGATGATCAAGCAAAATGGTGGAACTCTACCGATTTAACTAATCTAGAGCGGTGACCATTGGCTTGAAAGAATTGGTTAGGTCACTCCTGTATGACAAAAAAATATAGATTAACTAACTTATACTAGATATGTGCATTAATCTGTACCAGCTGAATTTTTTATGAAAATATTGTGCAATTCTTGAGAAGTGCTCTTCAGAAATTACGGGACTGTTTTCCAGGGTTAAATTTAGATATATAAAAATATCCTATTGCATTTTTATCAGCTTCTATTTTACTTATTTCTCAATTAGTATAACCATTAATATCAAGAAGATCTTGAATTGTGCTTATATCCTGTTCCAAATATAAAAGTAAATGATAAATTTCCCCAAGTGACATTTCTCCAAATGTTACATTCATAAGATCTTGCATATTTTGATGTAATATTGTAAGGATGGGGTGACCACAGATATTGATTTTTTCCTATATTAGTTTTAATTTCTTCACCAAATCAAACACAGCCCAAATGAATCTTTAAGTGTTTTTTCTTTCTTGCATTGAATCAATGCTGTTTGATTTGTATTGTCATTAATAGATGGTCCCTCTGAGACCACCATACCTAGTTTTTCTGAATAGCTATTATATCTTTCTTCTTATATAAAAGCACTTCATATAATTGAGCTTCGCTTTTATCAGAACTAATATTAGTATTGCTTGTCATGATTGTGTTTATCTCTAGCTAGCATATATTCAAATTTGTGTCTGAAATACTAATCATCAACTAGAGCGATGATCACTAGCTCAGAAGAATTTGCTGAGCTAGAGATTGTGTAATAAAAAATAAGTAAGATCATCAGTCAGGTCTTGTGTGATATATTTATTTTCGTATATATATACTCAAAAAATATATTAACTTTTGTTCTTTATTTTTTCCCAAATAAATGTAAGAAAATGTAAAAGAAAGTGTACACACAATACAGAACTAGCTCTAAAAGTAAATAGTGATGACAGAAACATATGTTATGAAAGGCTGAGAGACTCACAATTTTGAGATCATTGGACATAAGACCAACTATGTATCTCTCCAGTAGATCTACATGTGAAAGGTAAGAAGATTCCATTTGCATGTACTTTCAAAGAGCTCTTGACATCAGATGACAATATTAATCATACCTTATATCTCCTTAACTTTAGCTTAGCATTCTTTTCTTAGCAAGATATAAAGCATGTAGGGGTATGTGAAAGTTCAGCCAACTTTTCGCAAAAATAATTAAGGTATGTATATGCCTTAAATTATATATGTATGGGAGCGAGCACTAAGCTGAAAGAAACTTCTCACTATGAGTCTTGTATTTCAGAAAATGAAATATAGCCAATATTTCTCTCAATTGCCTTATCGTTCCGGTGGGTGATTTTAATGATGTTCAATATAATGCGATATATCAAACAATTACAATTAGTACAGATCAACATGTCAGTGATCTTGTAAATGCAATTAGAGCCAGATTGGAGTTAGAAGATATTCCTTTAAGCCTTTATCAAATTCATCCTGGGAGTGTTCAAGAAAAGAAAATGAATTTTGCAGATCTAATTTCTAAATATTATAAAGAACAACCTAGTGCAGAATTCTTCCATATCATTATATATTCCTATTAATAATTCACAGTCATATGTAGCGATTTATTTGCAATTTTATATATATTAGTTGCTCTGACAATATTTTTTTTATTTCTTAAATAAAGC
This sequence comes from Funneliformis mosseae, assembly GCA_910592005.1. Taxonomy (NCBI): domain Eukaryota; kingdom Fungi; phylum Glomeromycota; class Glomeromycetes; order Glomerales; family Glomeraceae; genus Funneliformis; species Funneliformis mosseae. The sequence goes on along the minus strand of CAJVPP010003779.1, from coordinate 6,215 downwards.
ATATATTATGTTCTTGTTATAAATCTTGTAAAATGTTATGTGCAATGATGTAATATAATCGCTTAACAATCCTGTACTACATCTTAATTGCATATATATTGGGTAAATGCATTATAAATCAATATAAAAGAAAATCTATCATTTCTACTTGAGTGCTTTACACTAGAACCAAAAATACTTTTATATTCATAAACTAGCTTTACCTGTAATTGCAGTCAAGTGCATATTTTTCACAAGCATAAACATACATATATAAATACCATGTCTTCACAAGCTTCTTCACCTGCTTCACCCGCCTCAATAACGGAAGAAATTTCTACCAAAATAATATCGAATGTGATTAAGGATTTCGATACAGAAGAGCTTATTGAATATTTGAAAAAGAAAGATTTGAAGCTTAAGAAGCCTCACTTTAAAATTTTACGAAAGAAAGAAATTGCTGAACTTGATTTTCTTAAGTTAACTAAAGAAAAACTTGAATGCTATAGCATGAAAAGAGGCCCAGCAATAAGACTTATAAACTTCATCAAAGGACTTAGCCAGAAGTTACGAAATTATTCCTCACTCAAAACTCTTGATGACCTGAAGGAAATGTTACGTAGAAATAAAGTCAATGGGGAGGATATAACAAATATTAAGCAGTTTACTCCTGATAAGTAATTAATTATTTTTCGAAGCTGACTAGATAGCTATATTAACTTTATTTTTCTCTGTAGTCTTCGAGAAGATTAGTGATAATGATAAAGCATTCAAACACTATATGGAGGACATTATCTTAAAATTTTCAAATGTAGAGATCATGACCAATGCTAATGAGGCAACGTGCTATAAATTTATTTCAGCTATATTACATGCATTGTCATCGGGTTCATTTTCGTTTATCTTAATGTCTAAGTTGAAAGGCTATGGCAGTTGATTCTACACATTGGAGTTTCCGACCTTAGGATTTTCTTTAAGTCCTACAGGTATCTGTTATACTTGAATCAACTCAGCAATTTATCACGTCTTAGAACTTAAGATATGTTAGTCGAACTCGTAATGACGAACTCAATAGCAAGTTAGTGTAGTGTATCACAACAATCCTAGGTGAAGGACAACGTTAAAGGGAAAAGTAGTTTGTGTAGATTTAAATTGATTCCTTTATTTATAACTTGAAACTCGCAAAAGAGTTTATAAGCTTACAACTGAGTTAATAAACTTGCAAAGGAGTTTAATAAACTTGCAAAAGAGTTAATTTACAACTTAAGCAAAAAGCTATTCTATTTATACAAAATGACTTTGCTATGGCTAGCTACTTGCTACGCTATAAATTAACTAAATATAGATATATGTCTCAATAAAATATACTAAAATATAATAAAATAATAAAAATAATAAAAATAATAAAAGTAAATTATAAATGTTAAAGAAATTATAAATGAAATAAGTAAACAGATTAAACAGACTGTTTAGAAAATACAAAAGAAACAAGCGAATCAGGTGAATTTTGTAAATCCTTCAAATTAAATAATTTTTCAATGCAATACGTCGATCAAGATCTTTCTTAATATGATCTACATAAAATTAAATCTAATGATTTTGTAAATCATTTTTCTAGAGCAAATTTTTAACGCTGACAGCATCAATTGCCATCGCCAAGAAACTCTAGTTTTGCAAAAAGATATTTCTGGTAAAGATACGATAGGCCAAATGGATTACACAATCAAAAGTCTGGAAGAGTTCCTCTGTATCACTGAAGGAAAACCACGTAATATTAAAATTAAATATGCTCAAGTAAGTCTGCTTATCCTCCTAGTATATTGTTTTTAATGAGAAAAATTCTAGCTGAAAGCATTCAGACAAAGGATGATGTATTTTATCTCTTAGAATCTGGCGTAACTTGAAAATGCGTTCTAAACAAATAAGAAAAAATGAACCACAGATCAAGCATTTAATGAAGATTATTTTAACTATCTTTATGGTATTGTGACCACAGGGGTTGAGTGGCCTTTTATTATATATACTCCAGACGGTATTTACTATACAAGTGGTAGTGAATACCAGATTAATCTCACGAAATCTGCAATTAAAAAAAATCCTGAATTACTTTGAAGCAATGTGAAAAGGGTAATAGGTATAATTGTTGGGCTACTAAAAAATAAGGTTAGTGTTAGTAGTTCCCAACTAGCAAGAGGGTCAGAATCGAAAAAATTATTAAAAAATAATAGCATAGATACTATATATCGCGAGCTACGTTCTGAACATTTGTATTTATTCTTCATATAATAATAAAAATTTTTTCTTGACAAATTTGCGAGACCGTGCGATTTCAGAAAATCACATGATATTTTTTTATTTTGAATACTTATATACAGTGTATTAGTTATACATATAGATCATGACATCCGAGCTTGAATTATTGAAACAGCGTATCACTGAACTTGAGGCTGAGAATGTAGAGCTTAGAAAGGAGAATACTGAGATCTCTTATCTTAGAAACAAGCTCTCAGTGACTGATGCTGAAATAGCTGAATTTAAGCGTAGGAATAATGAGTTTCTAAGAGCGAATAAGGAATATAACAAGAGGCGTGATGCTGAAAATGCTAAACTCAAGGCTGAGAATGTTGAGTTTAAAGATAGACTCACAAAAGTGAAACAGAAGCAGACTCAAAATAAGCTGAGAGGTGCTTCACATAATTCTTCTAACAACAATTCATTTAACTTTAATTTGGTTACAGAGCCAATGGTAACGTAATATGAGAAACCGTTAGTAGATGAGAAAATGGATACTTCATTACCTGAAGAACTAATACCAGAGGAGTTAACAGAGATAACTGTATCAGCTATTAATATCTGTTATAGATCAATGTGATCAGAAATCCTTGAAAGATAAGGAGACAGATGCTTTCTTGAATGAAAAATACAAGAAAAGTATTAGCAATGATATTAGGCAGAGGAATAGAAAAAGAAATTATTGAGTGAATCAGCTAAAAATTAAGTCTATTCGAAATTATCACTTAGCACAGGTGATAACATCTCTGTTCCATCATCCATTGAGGACAATCTATTATGCGACACAAAAATGATCACTTGTATTAATAGCGAGGATGCTCCATCTGATGAAATGTTTAGACTAATTGTTACACAACCACTTGATAGAAATCAAGTCACTGAACAAACTTTGAAGCATAAACTTTCTAGGCCTATTTCTTTAGTGAGATCAGTTATATTACATGATGAGTCCATCTTAAATAACGCAATTGAGAGCTCTACGCAGAAATTAGCTTATTGGATTGATGAGACTATGAAAATGTGTCTAAAAGAAATCTTATGCTTGTATTATTATTCCTTTGAGTTCGAAGAAAAAGTAAAAAATATTACAGCTGATGGCAAGACTAAAGATAAGACAGCAAGATTGATGATATACAAAGAAATGTTGCAGTATTTACCTAATATCACTCTGGGTAATTTGCGAATCTGAACATATAGAGCTAAAAATATTCTTATGCTATTTGGAGAAAAAGGGGTTAGAATCAATAGAATTAGATTAATCACTTATAGCGCAAGTGATATTTCTAGATTAAACAATACTCAAATTCAAAACATTATAGATTAATTTTCTCCTTTCACCTCGAATTTCTAAAAATTTTAGAAATTTACTAAGAAAATAAAATTGTTTTGCTTAAAACTTTATTTAAAACTTTACAACTCTATTAGCTAGTTCTTTAGCTTACTTTTATAAAACAGTTTAAAATATTTGAAAGAGTTTATTTTTATTCGAAAAATTTATAAAATGGTTAGAAAATCAGCAAAAACTTCCATTAACAAAACCAACAAAGGTCGTTACGATTCGCTCAAAGCTAAACAACCTGAGGCTAGCGGTTTTTCTCGTCTCAGAAAAAAGCCCAACCCATCCTTGGTTAGTGATAAGGATATTATTGAAGATACTTATGTTAGACAAACCACCTCACCTCCTAATGTTCTCGACACCCAAGAATTTGTTCCTATAGAAGACGATACGAATATGGAGATTGAAATCTCTGATTTTATCGTTATTTCTCACCCTTCTCCTTTTGCTTGCGCTGCCTCTATTAGCAAAAATACTAAGGAACTCCCTACCCCTCAAATCATCTGTACGATCAACAATGTGTTTGCACATAATGATGCATTCAGAGGGCTGAATGTACGCTGTATAAATTTTGTGCATTCTGCAGTTATTTACTTCGATAATGCAGAATCCATGCAAGCTGCGCTCACTGTCCAACTTCCTGATTTAGGTATTGATAAATTTGTGGATTATACTGAGCATAAGGATAACACACAATTCTAAAACAGAACTTTGCGTATTACTGACATTCACCTCAACCTAAAAAAAGATACAATCACCTCAATCTTCTCCAAATATGGTACTATCACAAATATTCGCATGCAGACCAGAAACCTATAGCAATATGCATATATCACCTATGACAATCCAGATGCAATCAAATTGTTTTACACAACATGGTCTAGGTATATTTACAATGATTGTGTTCACATTTACCCTGCATGCTTTTCACCAGAACAAGTCAAAGAAAGGAATGAATACAGGGTTAAACTAACCAACCTTCCCTTTGGAACTTCTGCCCGTGACCTCCAAGATATTATGCTTGCCGTCAAAGCAAAATCTTGCTATATTCCCGTTCGAATAACTATAAACCTAGACCAATCGCCATTCTTTATTTTGAATCAGCTGAGGACTTAAAGAAAGCCATCACCAATGATTACGCTTTTGGTAATAATGAATTACAATAGTACGCAGCTGACTCTAAATGCTACCACAAATGTGACGCAGCTGACCACATAGTCATGAAATACCCTATAATTCTAGAACAAAAAAAATCAATAGACGACATTGATGAATCCAGACCCCTAGATCTAAATTACCTTCTGTTTAACAACTCTACAATCGCTTCAAACCTGTTGGATCTCACTCACTTATCATCAAAAATACCACCCAAAAGAGGATAAACCAACAAATTCCTACTCTTCCAAAATCAATCATCAACAAAGAAAAAGGATCACAAACAATCGATGATTCCATTCACAATCCTCAAAATACTGCATCAGACGAAACAAACAAAAAACTTGACAAAATCCTTAATATGTTAACAAAGATGCAAAAATATATGTCCGAATTGGAAGCACGCATCTCAAAATTAGAAAAGCATGAATTCAATCCAGACTCTACCTTGATTCTTTCTACTTCTAACATCCCCCATAAATCCACTTCACACGATTTAGTCTTAAATTTCAATCAAAAAACGCACTTGTATTGCCAACTCATCATCCAATGAAAACACTTCTACTACTAAACCTGTCAACCTCAAACTTCAAGAATATATGGATGAACAAAATGCTATCATCAGAGATTTTCATAAACAACTAAAAGAGGCAATGGCTCAAATTACCCTTCTTGCCAACAAGAATACACAATAATTCTCTCACCCTTAACCCTTATCTCTAATCATGATTGATAATAATAATAACAATCTTATTAATACTGATAACGATATACCCATATTTTTATTCCAACCAGATGTTACGTCTTCACCTGCCACCACTATTACTTTTGCTACACACAATGTTAATTCTCTTCAATGTTTGATCAAAAATCAATTTATCAACGACTCTTTCTCAGATTTCAATACTGATTTTGTTGGCCTTACAAAAACCAGACACAAAGCTAATCAAACTTTTTGCAATTCAGCTGACCCAAATTATACTTCTTACTGGAGTAACAACATCAACACTCATGCCGGTGTTAGCATCCTAATCAAAAAATCTTGAGCAGTTTATGTTCAAAAGACATTTTTAAATCATGATAGGTTCATCTACATTAACCTTTACCTAGCTGGTAACGTTAAGCTTAGAATCTTTTGTATTTATTTACACGCTTCTACTGAAATGCGAATCAAGAAAGAACAATTGAAATTACACAAAAAAATTATTACCCACATCAAGGAAGGTCTTAAGTCTGACTTCAGAACTATAATTCTAGGAGACTTTAATGCCAACTTAGACACATATTGGTCACTTATCCGTAAAGGAAAATTGATCCATTGGCAAATGGAATTCTATCAAAAACTTTTTGCCTTGAACTTTATCGATCTCTATGACATACACTCCCCTGAAGAAAGTATCCAGGCACGGCTTTTTGCGAATTGTAGCTTAATTATATTATGTTTTTAAATAAA
>CAJVPP010003778.1:0-10789 GCA_910592005.1 Funneliformis mosseae | reverse complement strand
TTATACTTGTTATTATAATTAAGTCAACTAAATTTTTTATTTATTTAAATTCAATAGATGGTAAGTTATTTTTATCATTATTTAATTATACTTGTTACTATAATTTAAAGTTAACTAAATTTTTATTTAAAAAAATAAATTTTATTAGCAAGTAAATTATTTTTATGATTATCAATATTTAATTATACTTGAAACTATAATTTAAAGTTAACTAAATTTTTTTATTTATAAAATAATTTTATTAGAAAATAAGTTATTTTTATTAATTATCAGTATTTAATTATACTTATTACTGTAATTTAAAATCAACTAAATTTTATTTAAATTCAATAGATAATAAGTTATTTTTATTGATTATTAGTATTTAATTATATTTGTTACTGTAATTTAAAGTCAATTAAATTTTTTATTCAAATTAAATAGATGGTAAGTTATTTTTATTAGTTATCAGTATTAAAATATACTTATTATTGTAATGTTAATTAAATTTTTTATTTATTTAAAAATAAATTTATTAGATTATAAGTTATTTTTATATTTATTACTAAATAAATATTTAAGTATAATTAAATTAATAATATAAATGTTATTATTATATATTTAATAAATATATCTATCAAGTAAGTGTTATATTTTTATTTTTTAATAATAATAAAATAATAATTATAATATTAATATTATAAAATTATTATTTAGAAAAAAAGGGATTTCTTAAATTATAATAAACAAAATACTGAATATAAATGGTGTAAAAAATGTTATTCTAATTTATTTTAAAAAAAAATTTATAATTGGACTAGTAAAAATAAATTTATTAATGAATTTATTCAAAATACTCAAATAAATATTTAAAATAAAAAGCAATTATTAGAATGGATTCCTTATAATAAATTTAAAAATATTGAATATCTTGATAAAGGAAAATTTAGTACTATATATAAAACAACTTAGACTAATGGATTTATTAGATATTATTCATATTGTGATAATAATTAGATTAGAAGTGATAGTATTAATGTAATTTTTAAAAATTTATTAAATCATCAAATCTAAATGAAAAATTTTTAAATGAAGTATAAATTAATAATTATATTTAATTTGAAATAATAAATTTTTAAATTAATTTATTTTTATTTTAGTGGAAATATCATTATAATTATTATATTCAATTAAAAAAATATTCAAATGAAAATCTTATTCAATTATATGAATTTACTCAAAATCTAAATACTTTAGATTATAGTCAATACTCAATATAATGAAATAGCATCTAGACTAATCAGACCTTTGTTATAAGAAAATTCGTTAATATAATATTATATAATTTTATATAACATAAAATAAAAATATGATTTGTGATTATCTTGGTATCCAGTGATTAGGTAATTAAAATTTATGAATTTGATATCATTAAAATCATCATATTGAGAGGATTTGAATGGTATATATTTCATGTCTATATCATTAATATTGATTGAGTTATTGCAGTTTGAAATTAAATCATTTTTATAATATAATTAACTGATTAACTAATAAAAATTGAATTATAAAATCACGTGCTTTGTTATAGTAAAAAAAATTTATTATAAGAAAAATTCGTTATATCAAAAGTCATTTTCATATATATTATTTAGGAATTTAACTTTGCACAAGGTTATAGCAAATATAATTAGTAAAATTCACCATATCAAAATTTTTTTCATATGTTAAAATCTGTTTCACATTATAAATTTGCTATATTAAATAATTCGCTATATCAAAATTTATTATATTAAGTATTGACTGTATATAATAATAATAAAATATATAACAAATAGTAATTTAAGAAAAAATTTATTAAATATAGTTAAAGATAAATGGATTATTAAATTATTACAATTAAATAATATTATTATTGGACTTGAAGAAATACATCAAAAGAATTTTATTTATTATGATTTTCATTATAGTAATATTTTAAATATTAAGAATAAGATTCTATCTATTAGTGATTTAGAATTATATAAACCTGTAAATTATTTTAAAAAATCTAAAAAAAATAATATTTATTATATTTAACTATTTATAGCTCCTAAAGTTTTAAAAGATCAATTTTATACTAAATCTATTGATATATATAGTTTTTTTATAATAATGTGAGAATTAATATCAGGAGTTATTTCATTTAATAATGAAGCTTATAATTTTTAACTTTGTTTAGATATTTGTAAAGGTAAATGTCTTAAAATTATTAAAAATATTTCATAATGTTATATAAATTAATAAAAATATGTTAGAATATAGATCTATCAAAAAGATAATTCATTAGAAATTAAAGAGATTATTAATAATTAGATTAATAATATTCAAAATAAAAATTTTGATACAAAATTAAAAAATGATATTATAGATTTTTATAAAATAAATAAAATATTAAAACAAAATCAAGATAACAATTTAAATAATATAAAAGATTATTCACAAGTATTTTATACAAGTCATTTACTTGATTTTACTAAAAAATTAAATAAACTTTAGATCTTGAAATTAAAAGTTCAAATATTAGTAATTATTATAATATTATATATATTTTTAATAATTTTTTAATTTAACATATATATTTTTAATTTAATAGAAGCTTTAAATATTACAAATGATGAAATAAGTAAGTAATTTAAATATAAAATTAAATCTATATATTTTAATTTATTTATATTACTTTATTTTTATAATAGATAAAAATAATTAAAATATATTTATAAATATATTAAATATTTTTTTCTTTATAATTATATTATATTATAATAATTTTATAAATATTTATATAGTAATATTATATATAAAGTAAATATTATAAAAAATACAATTTGTAATTACTAAAATAAACTTTTATTTATAAATTAAATTATAATAATTAAATATAAAATTACAGAAGTGGATAAAAGTATTTGCACTCGATTTTTTACATTAAATTGCTTAATAATTACTGATTTAAATTATACTAAATTTTTATAGATTATAAATAAATCTTAAACTATATTACATAAAAATTTCATGTAATTTGAATTAGCAGTTGTAGAAATGTAGTATTAATATTATATATTACAAATTATAAAGAGTGAATAAAAGTTTTTAATTATTATTTTTATATTAAATTGCTTATTTTATATATTAATAATAATATCTCAAACTGAATAGTATATAATTTTAATCAGTTTTTTTTAAAGATAAGATGATGCAATATAATATTTTATTAATTGAAAACAAATTTAGTAAAAAAAATACATGAAAATCTCAAAACGAATATAAATATAGAAAATAAAAATTGCTGCTTAATAATCTTCAAAGCTTAGCTAATTCCTACTAGACTAATCAGTTATTTTATCTGACTGATCACAAAATTAACAGAGTAATTATTAATATCAACTAAAGTAAGAAAAAGAGTAAAGAAAAATAACTGATTATTATCGATCTAAAAAGAGATTAATATTGATCATATTTATAAGATTTGTTGATAAGAGATAAGTAATTCAAAGAATTATTAGTATTATTAAATAAAATATTAAAAAAGCTATTCATAGATAGAATAACATTAGATAAAATGAAATGGGTTTTTTTCTGATATTTAGTAATAGAAAAAGATCTTTTTTTGTTAATAATAAGTTTACATTTAGTTTTCTATATAATATTATAGATTTAGCTGAAAATAAAATCATAAAAAAAGCAAGTATAAAGGAAGTAGTAGATAAGGATTTGGTAAAAGAAGTTAAAGTGTCAGAAAGTGTAAAAGAAACAATGCCTTTGATAATGTTAATAAAATAAATCTATGCAAGTTTGCCCTGGTTGATCAAATACTATGTAAAAGATCTAAAATTTTATTAACATAATTTAAGAGTTTAGAAGAGCATATTTATATATAGTTAAGTAATCTGGATATTCATGATTGTAGGCAAATATTCATTAGCTAAAAAGATTATCTGAATACTTAATATATTTATAGAAAATCAAATAATAATTCATAGATAATTTACCAAATATTCATGAATGATCTGCAAGTCACATAAATAGTATATAATTTGTGAATATTCGCAAAATCACATTTTTCATAAATAAAAAATTCTAAATATTTTTATAAACAATGTTATTTTATTTATTATTTGACTTTATAACATATAAATCTAAATATAAAATATTATTGTAACTATCATAATAAAAGTAAAAACTATTAAAAAAATTAATTTGTAGAATTAGGGTGAATTTTTTTAACAAGATATGTATTTTTTTTAAAAATATAAGTCTATTAAATAATTCTGGATTTAGTCATGTTTTTTTAGTAGTTAATAAATTTTCTGCATCGCTAAATAACCTTTCATTTAGAGTAAATATTGCTGAAATAGAAAGATAAATTTAGGCTAACTTTAAAAGAATTGGAAATCATTTCTTATTATTATGCTACTAAATAAAAGGATCAGAGTTGTGGCTTATTTAGGCAAAGATAAGTATATAGTTATCTTATTATCACATTGTAATAAACATCATTCAAAATCAAAATATGAATAATTCTAATGTTGTTATTATAATGGTAGTATTATTAATTGATAAAATATTGATTTTAAGTTTATTATATTTCTTTTTCAATAGTTCTTTTGGTTTATTGCGAATTTCTTCATCAATAAATTCAAAAGATTTAATCTGAGGATTAAATAAAACTGAAATAAGAGTCTCATTTTTTTTATAATTCCATTGCATTATATAAATTAACTATTACTTTTTCTAATATTCTAGTAGTTACTAACAAATTATTTAAATTTAATTTTTTTCCTGATGCTTGAGGTATATTTTCTTCATGTTCTATTCGCTCTTCTCTATATTCTCTATATTTTTCATATTCTTCTTCTTCTCTTTCATCTCCTTCAAAAATATCAGCAATTTTTTTTATATTATTTATATTATTATTATTATTTTATTATTTTCATTTGTTAGTTTTATAAGATTTTTTATTTCTTTTAATATAGGACTTATAATGCTATGAGTTACATATTTACTTACTTCTAAGTAATCTGTAGCATCAGCAAATCCTTTTAAAATTTGACATAAATCACTTAATAATTCCCATTCATTTTTAGTTAATATAATTTCAATCAGACATTGATCATCTTTTTTTGAATTATAATTATTTGTAAGAGAAGTGTTATTATTAAAATATCAATATATAGTTTAATTTCTAATAACCTTTTTCATGCTAAATAACTAGAATTCTATTATATTATAATATTAGCAATATAATGATATAGATATATACAGTACTTGTTTTATCAGGTTACAAAAAAATTTTTTTATAAATATAATAATAAAATAAATAAATACATATTTTTAATATTTTTAGTTATTATTTACTACTTTATTTTCTATTTGAATAGAAGATATTTGAATATTTTTCAATTTTTCTGACTGTTTAGGTCACATAAAAAAATCAATAAGTCTTTTTACCTTTAACATAAGTAGTTTTACATATGCAAGTCCTTTTTCAATAACTAACTATAAGGTATGAGCAGTATAAGGCTATCAGATTATATTTTTAGAGATTATACTCATGTTTTTTATCCATTTCCATGTTGGACCATTATTTGTTATAATTACATTGACTTTTTCTCTTAACATTCATAAATCTAAAATCTCAAATAAAGTATCACTAATATGTGTTGCATTATGTGAATAACAAATATTTGAAATGGTAAAAACAAGTTCATATAATTTAATCTTTATTTAAAAAGAACATGTAATTTCAATATATCCTTGATAATTTCAAAAGATCAGTAATAAATTGATAAAATTGTATGCTTTTTAATCTATTAAGAAATATATATGATTATATGCTCTATATATAATTTGTTTTACCAATTTGACATCAGATATTACAAATGCAGGATCTATATTATGTAAAAATTTCTGAAACATTTCACTTTAGACAAATTTAAATAAAATTGAATCAGCAATAATCCAATCAACAAGTGATTATCTTAACTCTTTTTGCTTAGCTTCTTTATATATTCTTATTGTGTTAGTAATAGTAATTTAAACCTTTTTTAAAAATTAAAATGTTAATTATAATGATTTTTAATAATAATAGAAAAATAAATATACTAAACATACAAATTTTTCTTCTATTTTTATATTTTCAGTAATTTGATAAGATCCTACAAGATGTGAAATGAGATTGCTTATTAAATTTCTACTTAGATAAAACTGTTTATACAACTTTTTATCTGTTATTTTAATTATACATTTAGCACCAGTTTTTTTATTATCAAGTAATATAGGATCATACTATTTTTATACTCAACTTTTAAGTTGTTAGTTTTATCAAGTGTTTTTAATTTTTTAACACTATTTTCTGATTCATAATTTTTTGAATATTTGTTTGAGGGTTTATTAGAAAGTTCAGTTAGATTAATAACTTCTCTTTTATTATTTTGATCACTTAAAGATATGAGTAAAATAATTTCTTCAGTCATTATTATATTTCAAATTTTAATACAAGAGAAATAGAACAATACATTAAAGGATTAAAATATGACTTAACTCTTATAATACTAGATATTTTCAGTTTTAGTATATAAATTTATTTTATAATATGCTATTATTTATTAATATAATCTATTGATATAGCAGTTATACAATATAATATTTTGATATTTTAATATAGTAATAAATTAAAACTTAATTACATTAATTAAAAAAAGAATCCTGATAATTATATATATATTATAATATTTAATATTAAAATATAATATCATAATAATATATTGTAATATAATAATGTATCATAATATCATATTGTAATGCTATAAATAGATACTTTTGCAAATAATGCTATTTTGTTATTTATGTGATTATAAATCAATTTATATAATATAAAACTATATAAAGAGTAAGTATCTGACAGATAAAAGGGTAGGAAAAATAAGATTTTTTTTAAAATATATATTTTGTCATTATATTTTTTGTATCAAACAATCAATTTTGTATCATTTAAACTTAAGAATTTTTAAAAAATTTTATTACTTTAATAGATTATTCACTAATATATAAGTATTCACAAATATTTGCATAAATTTGCAATACATAAAAATGATCTGTCTATCTAAATATTTGTATTATTTATGCAGATTATAATTTATGGATTACTTCTCTATTTGTATATATATTTGTTATTTAAGGTTTATAATAATATCAGAATAAATGCTTTGAGTAAATGCTTAATATCAAGACATAACCATATGTGATTAAAATCTTCATTATTAGAATTATATCTATAATATTTTTATGAATCAGAATAAAGTATAAGTTAAGTTACTATTAAAAATTGGATTCTAGGTAGTTATTCAAGAAGAAAATTAGTCTTTTTACTATAGTTCTTAACTTCTTTAAAAGATGTAATAATTGATAATCCAAATTGTATAAACTTGAAAATGAGAAACTAATTAACTTAAAGATGTTAATATTTTGAATTTTATTTGAGGTGATAATAATCTAAAAAGTGCTTTGAATTGGTGTAATCTTTTAAAAAGATTAAAGAATCAGTAAATAGATATATTATTAAATTAGAAATATATCAAATAAAAGAATTGTGGTTAAGGTTAAAATTATATTTGGTAAAATATGTTAATAAAACAAAAAAGTTTTATGAAAAATAAAGATATAAGCTATTTATATTTGAGAGTCTACAGTAGCAAAATTATTCAAAGAATTAATCAGTTACTTATTATCAAATTATTTTTGTTAAAAAATCTTCTTACTGAACTTATTAAATAATCCTTAAATAGCTTTTAATATCTTTTAATCCTTGTATTAAAAAAATCTATTAAGTATTTTAAAAAGTAAGTTTGATATGCATGCGTATAGTGTAATACGTTTAAGAAAGTGCATAATAATATATTAAATATTTTCTTTATCATTTCATTTAAAATTTATTAAATTAATTAAATATAAGCTCATTGAAAATAAGAGATAGAACTATATAAAAACAGAGATATTTACATTAAATTACTTTAATGGAAGTATCTAATTTAACTAATATTATTTATAAATTTACACAGCATTTTCAAATTAAGAAGAACCTAATCAACCCAAAATTTATGTAATATTAATTTATTTAATCATCAGAAGTATTACTTTAGTAGTTACACATAATTAAAATTATGTAAATTGTGAAATATTACATAATAATTACGTCAATGTAATAAATAATTTGGATTATTTTTAGTTCAATAATTACTATACTTATATACTGCAAAAATTGTAAAGTTTTTGCTAAACATTACTGTACTGCAGTAAAAAACTTAGAGTTTTCAAAATTGCTAGCATTGCTATGCTTATCATGCAAACTAATTAAAAAATAATCTAATTTACTGATTTAAATAATAGTTAATCCATTTAACTAATAAATCAGCCAAATGTTAAAAGTTTAAATAAACTGAATTTCAAGTAAAAATGTAAATAAGATATGTGATCTGAAGTTATATAGACCTGATGCAAATAATATTAGTAATCATGTGATTATTATACCTGCAGTATAAAAACAGCAAAATATTTTCAAAGTTAATATTATACTAACCTTGCTTAGCCACATAATTTAGAAGTCATATGACCTGATTTGAGCTGGATGATTAGAATAGGTATATTATATAATAGATGTCATAATACCTAAATGAATACCTTAGGATTAGATCATATGAATAGTATGTGACTAATAGATAAACCTTTTATTGATTAAAGAGTTAGAGTTAGAATTAAAGATGTATTAAATATTAATAAAATAAAGTTTTTTAGAAAAAATAAAGATGAAAGCTATTATGTTCTTAAGTTGATAGCAGCAAAATTGTTCAGAAAATTAAAGAGTTACTTTTTATCAATTTATCTTTATTAAAGAATTCTCTTATTAGACTCAAAAAATAGTCTTTAAATAGCTTTTAATACCTTTTTAAATCTCGTGTTAAGATTTTTATAAAGTATTTAAAAAGGTGACTCTGACATTTATGTATATATAGTCAACTCTTTTTATAACGGATTTTCAGTATCAGACAGATTTTTAAATATAAAAAAACTCTTACTATACCGAATTTAGTAATTAAAAATTCATACTATATTTAACGAATTAAAGTTAGAAAAATTTATATATAAAATGACTTTCTTTATAATGAATTTTCTCTATAATGAATTTATTTTTTGATACAACGAAGTTTTGCTTAAAATGAATTTTACTAGATTTATGTATATAAAATTTTGTAGTTCTTTGTACCTAATTTTTAAATAAAATTAAAAAATGAATAAATATTTGCATTACGCATTGTGTCTTATATTTTATTTTTTTTTTACATATTTTATTTTTTATGCGTTTTTTTCTTTGCATAATGCTAATAATACCAAAAGTAAACTCAAAGAAATAACCTAATTAACCTACTAACAAACAAGATGAACTTTTAAAAAAAATGAAAGTTTCTTACAGCTGCACAAAAAAAAGAACTTTATTTGAAAAA
This sequence comes from Funneliformis mosseae, assembly GCA_910592005.1. Taxonomy (NCBI): domain Eukaryota; kingdom Fungi; phylum Glomeromycota; class Glomeromycetes; order Glomerales; family Glomeraceae; genus Funneliformis; species Funneliformis mosseae. The sequence goes on along the minus strand of CAJVPP010003778.1, from coordinate 1,271 downwards.
AATATCATTACCTTTTTTAAAACAAAAAGACTTGGCTAATGAATATGACGTTAGTGAAGGCATGGTAAGAGACATTTTAAAAGAGAAAGACCATTGGCTTTCTGTGGATACCAATTCATACCAAGCCAATTTGAAACATAATAAGAAAACTCTATTCCCTCTTATTGAAGAAGCATTAGTAATATAGGTAGATAACATACTCAAAGCTAGCTTTATTACTACTGATGATATTCTTTTAACAAAAGCCTTAAGTTTTGCTTTTTTATTAAAGGAGGATAAGTTTAAAAGGTCTAGTGGTTGGGTGGACAACTTAAAAAAATAACACATCTTAAACAGTACGTTATATATAGGAAAGCTGCAAGTGTATCGCTCAAAAATCTCAAAATAATAAGAGATAATCTCTAGCAAATATTAAAAGAATATAGTCCTGAAGATATATTCAATTGTGACGAAATAGGACTGTTTTGAAAGATGAAACTATGTCGAACAATATCTAATAAACAAATATAAGAAAAGAAATAATCAAAGGATTATGTAATGATCTTACTCACGTACAATGCAATGGGAAGTGAAAAGCTGACGCCTTTGTTTATACACAAGTATGAAAATCCTAAGGTTATCAAGAATATTGATAAAGAACGCTTCCGATTGAATACTATTGGAACCAAAAAAGTTGGATGCAGGTTTCAATCTGAAACAATTACATAAAAAAATTCGATATAAAAATAAGAAGACTCAATTGAAAAATTATTCTTCTTATAGACAATGCTCTGATACACGCTCTTTATAAAACCACCTGCCTGACCAACATCACCATTTAATCCCTCCTCCCAAATACTACTGCACACCTTCAATCTTGTGATCAAGGTATTATAAATAGTTTTAAGATGAGAAATGTAATTGATTTAATAATTCTTTAGTTAAAATACAATTGACATTAACTTTATTTATATTTAATTCTAATTTAACTTATTTTAGGCACAATATCGAAAGCTTTATTTACAAAATTGGGTTAAAGCTTTTGATAAATTTAATAAATACCATATCGAACCCTCTAAAATTGATATTAAAAAGTGTATAAAATATATTACACAAGCATGGAATAACATTATAAATAAAACAATTGAAAATTATTGAGTGAAAGCAGATATTTTACCTAAAGACAACTATGAAAACGAGGATGAAACTGGTAACGATATATTACTTGAACTTAAACGGTTAAAGGAGATGGAAGAAGTTCAAGTATTAATCGATAAACTAGATTTTGACAA
>CAJVPP010003777.1:0-10790 GCA_910592005.1 Funneliformis mosseae | reverse complement strand
TCGTCAACTTCGTCAACTATGTCGATCATTTAGATCACATGACTTAATTTTAGCACAGTCACGGATCACGGCTTCAACATACTGGAAAGCATACGCATCTTACAAATGATAACCTTACACAAGAATATGGTTTTCATTTTTGTGATGTAAAATGCCAATTCTGTGAATATTATGTGTGTATCGCAAAAAAAAATCCTTTGTTTGTTTATAATAATATGCTAATACAATATTTAAATTAGTGTACTTTACCCTATGGGCACACGCAAATACATAGCACATCACATGGAAATATGATACAACCTGAGTTAACTAGTGTAGATAATGGATTTGAATATGCAGGGTATAGTATAAAGTGATATAGCGTGATTAATTATAATTATATATTGTATTTTTATTAAAAGATTTTTAATTAGACATAAGTTAAGAGTTGGTGATCGAGGAACTTTTGTTCTTTGTAACCTGGTATGCTACTTCATAATTTTTTATTTATATTATTATTTTGCGACTTTAATTTTTAAGAAATTCCTGTATTAGTTTTGTAAAGAATTAGGAAGACACCGTCATATTGATTATTGTCAAAGTCCAGTTATTTGTCAAGGACAAGATATCCAGCATATTAATGGTAATTTATGCTTTTATTTTCATACGTAATAGCATTTATGTTAACTATTTATTAATCGTAGAACAAGTGCAACATAATCCTAGTAAACCAAAAGATTACATTTCTCACAAATTGTTCTGGGAACGAATGGGTTTTAAAGGTAATACATATTAAATAATTTTGTATGTTACTTTATTTATACACATATTTAGCTTTTTTCTAAATTTTAGATCCTTATTCTGTTCAAATACAACAAGAATTTGCGAAATGTGATCATGAATGTCCCGATGAAAGGCATCATAAATCTGAGAGATCTACAAGCGAATCTTTTTGTGAATTACCTCTTTTTCATGCTCAACTTGATCCGAATTCAAATCCCCCTAATGATATTGGATATATATCCAAAGATCGACATCATTTTAATTGTGAGAATCCAAGTTCACGTGCAACTTTTCATATTATATTTGTCTTGGATCGTTCATCTTCTATGGCAAGACCAATTCAAGACCAATTAATATGCAACATTTTTACGTCCTGGGATCCTAACGGTCATAATAGGCTTAGCGCAGTCTTTCACGCGGTATGATTAAAGGTTGTATTAATTTCTTTGTAAGACCTAGCCTTTATTTAAACTTTTAATATTAGGTGTATCAATTTATGAATGCACGTATGAATTTTGTTCAAACAAATCAACATCAAGTCATACATGATAAATTATCTTTGATCTTATTTAATCACGAGGTTTGATTTTACTCGTTATTATTTAGACCTATTAATTTTATTAATTTTTAATATTTACAGTATACTAATTATTAAATAATTAAAGGTTATCGTTCCGTTTGAGTATCAAGATCTAAAAGATCCGAAGACCTTGTTAGATAAAATGATTGAACACCAACCTTGTGGTTTAAAGAGTTTCGAACTCGCAATTCAGAAAGCTGGATCTTTGATTTCATCTCATTATTATTTCACAAGGTATTATTAGTTTTCAACAAAAAAAATAAGTTATTAGTATACTTAGCACAACCTTAAAATTTTTCACTTTTTTAGAACAAATATTGTTATCTTCTTATCTGATGGAGAATGTGATTCTCCAAAAATGCAGCTTCATGAAATTTGGAAAGAAAATCAAACCAGAGGGTAATAATTTTTAAATTCATGTATTGCTACATAATTTAATTTGAATCCTAATTGTTCTTTGGAACTTTCAGATCTCCATTATATTTCTATACAGTATTATATAGCAGCATGATCGCGCAATCTTATCACACCAAAAGTACATCATCCAGTAACCTACGCTGTCAATTTACTCATTCCGCCAATAAAATCCATTTAGTTAATCATTTTACTAGATTGGCAAAAAATTTAATATGAAGTGGCTTTGTTAAAGAAGAATCCTGTTTTAATATACTCTCTTTATCGATCATACTTTTTTTATTATTTACTTTACATTTATATATCTTTATATTTAAAATTAAATAAATTTACTCGAGTTGAGTGATTACGTGACGTAAAAAAAATATAAGATGTAAAAAATAATAATTTAATCTTCCAAATCTTATAAAAATGAACAATATGAACTTTTTATTATAAAAAGATATTATAGAATCAGGTCGTTTTCATTAAAAGTCAACAGTAAATCATATGATATAAATGTGAATTTTTAATCTGTCGAATGTTGTGATTATAGTTGCCTGGCAAAACTCGACGGGGTCATTGGCAAAACTGTAATAAACCTTATTGGCCAACCCGTAGAAACTCGAAAACATAATAAAATCCCTTCAAAAGTCAAAACTATATTATATACTTATTAACAAATTCGTCGAAATATAGGGTTTCGACTTTTTTCCATTTACTCCTCAACGAAAAAGATAAAAAAAAAATTTAAAATTTGTATTTTAAATTATTCAGAATTGGATAGACGAACAGACAGTTTCAAATGTCATGACCGTTAAATTCCTTTTTAACGTTAAATAGTAAAATTAATAATTATTAAACATAATTTATACCTGTGAATTTATATTTTAGAAAGTAATATTAACTTTATTGCAAGTTTATTATTAAAAGTCCTTCTTTTTTGTAAATCAAGAAGTATAATGAATCCTCTAAAGTCATTATAGAAAGTAGCTAACCGACCATACAATTAACAGTTTAAAATTTAACTCAGGTAGGCATTTAAAAATTTGTCGAGAGGAGGTAGTGAAATTATTTTGTAAAATATAAATCTTAATTCTGGCGGAAAATTGAACCAGATCAAATATTTATGAAACTAGTATAATTATGCTTAATATTCGAAGTATTATCCCGTTATCATAAAAAACGTTTATTAAAAATCAATACAAAAAAAAAGATATTAATAAAATTCTATTATTTTTGTCATATTTAACTTTTGCATTTCAGACGAGAAGGTACTTACGTTCTCTTTATCGTTAATAGACTTATTTTTCAATCTTGTCAACAATTTCAGTTATCTTATCGAGGATTGCTTTTTCGTGAATGGTTAATTTATTAAATATTTTCATAGGGATTGTAAATGGGTCAAGAACAAACGTACTATTTTTTATTTTTTCCAAAACTAATATGATAGACATAAATTTTTTTTTTTAAAAGAAGTATAGGACATTACCTAGTAAAAGCATGCTGAATCTGTCACCTATCAATAAAAATTACGTTATAAACAAATTTCTTTACGTTATTGCTACCTTCGAAATTTTGTTTTTGATGGAGACTTACCAGATTTACCGGAGGAAATAATTGACCAACTTACCGAAAGATTGCCCTTTTTAACATTTCCTTATTATCGTTGACATAGGATGTGATGTGATATTTATAGCTAGATCAGTTTCTTTTTTCTTCTTATAATATAACATCCGGTGGCGATTCTAGCGTTACATTTATCACATCATATACATTGATGCCAGTTCATTTGACACCAAAAGGTTTAATATTTATAACATTGATTTTTGATTTTTGATTTCTATTAATTGGAGCAACAAAATTTTACAAGATTTAAACTTTATACCATAAAATTTATTTACAGTAAGTGGTGTGGTGTTAAATAAATCAGATTATTTCTGCCGACGAACTCGCTTAATATAATTCATTGTTGTGATAAAAAAAAAAAATATCAATAATTTTCATGCTGATTTCGTTTTGACATACAGTATAAATTTATAATCCAAAGCAATTATAAAAGAGTGAATTTTTTAAATCAATGAAATGATAATCTAATTTACAAAAACAAAAAAAAAAAGAAAGAAAGTAATTCCAATCCAATTTAAAGGATTGTCAGTAAATTCATGGATTTCGATCTTGATTTAGATCTTTTGCATTTGATCTTGAATTGGTTAATTTTGAATTTCTCGATTTATTTGAATTTGGGTTTGATTCGGAATTTGAGTTTGATCTAGATTTTGATTTTGATTTCTTCCATTAAATCTCCAACCAGGTGCCAAGAAATACCTAGCATGAACAACTATTTCTTCACCAAACTTTCTAGTAAATTTAAAAGCCAATGGTAAACCAAATAATGTGAAAGGGGGTAAACTTATTAATAAAAATACCGGAAATAACACGACGAATAATAATAAGGTAAATGTCTTATAAAACGTAAAATAAAAGAAACAATTTCTGGTATGTTGATGGGAAACAAATTCAGCACCAAATTGTATGTAACCAGGAAAAGCAGTTCTCGTGGGTGAAATTTTAGTGATTGGATAAAAAAGACCTCCGTTACGCTCTATTTCTGTGATAGAGTCTTTGATAAAATTTTTTGGATTTATACAATATGACACTGTTAGCAGCTCAATCCTTGCCAATGATCTATTCGGAAAAAAAAGAAAAAAAGTAGGACGTTAAAAAATAAATTAGAAAAACAAAATAAAAAAAATAAAAATATAGAAAATTAGGTGAAATTTATTTATAATAAATTATGTACCTCCAAGATATTACCGACCCTATGCAAAAGCAATAACCCAAAGGAGGGATTATCAACGAAGCAAGACTTATCAAAGCAGTGAATGTCACCCAAGCAAGACAAAATAAAGTCCATGGAGGATACCAAAATACAAAATAAACTATACTGGTCCAGGCAAGTGGTTTATAGGTCTCTGACCATAAATTCACGAATTTTTGAATTTCGTTAATTTCATTATTATTATTTAGATCAGCCATAATTTTTAATGTAAAATTTGGTTAAAAAGAGTTTTTTTTTGCAAATCCAAAATGAAAAAAAAAAAAACCGATTTGCAGTTTATAAGCGATTTTTAGGATTTCATTTGAAATTGGCACACATAAACATAAATTAAGATCTACTTGGGCGTCAACCCAATTCGGCAACCATTTAAATGATTTTTAGTGTCTTTGTTTAAACAAAAAAAAAAAAAAAAATATCTTTTTTATAAAAAACAAATAATCTAAATGAATCTGTGTTTAAATTCCGGAGAAATACTATATAATTCATATATTGGTCTTTTAACACTCTTTTTTTTTATGAGTTTTTGTGCAGGTTCGTATTCTTTATTCTTTCCTTTTCTTTACTCTTTTTTTTTTATTATAGCTGACGGAATTAAGTCATTTTTTTGTAAAAAAAAAAAAAAAAAATATCAGAATGCGCAAAAATAAATTGGTTTGATAGAACAGATGGTGAATTCAAATTAAATCCGATGGATTACATGTAAGGATTTTTGATACTGAGAATTTCAAAGTTAAGATTTATGACCCTGATCATATAATCATCTTTTTTATAGATACTTGATTTACTCATTAGGGCTTAATGGTAAGCTTTAAATTTTAAGAAAAAAAAATATTGTAAAGTATTAACTATATATTAATTATTTCTTATTTTGTAGTTGCAATCTATTCTTTTTATTATTTCCAAAGAGAATTCAACTTTGTTTATATAATTAATTGGTAAATTATTTCTATTGAAACTGTATACAAATAATCTTGCCACCATGAACTAATTTGTCAAAACTTTGATTAATCAAAAGTGCATCTGCGATTACGACGCCAGTTCTCTGTAAGTTTGCCACCCCAGTCATATTTAACTCCAAAAAAAAAAAAAGATTATTTACATCAAACTTTCTTTTTAACAGTTTTGTACATTGGTCTTACCGCACATGAAACGGGAGATCGTTCATATTATTGTCATGATTACGTTAACCGCTTGTTTTATAAAACTTGTCAAGCTAGACTTGCAAATTTATGCATCATGTGGCTGATTCTCATATTATTCTTCGCTTCTTTAATAATCAAATTTGTCACTATTCGCCTTCCGGAAAAAAATAATGATAATGGTAATAATGCTTGAAATCCATCATCTTATTAAATAAAGATGCTTATTCTTAATTAAATTGACAAGAATTGTTCGTTTTTTTTTAAAAAATAAAAAAATATGTAAATTAAGAGTTGGTGCGTTTTCCAATATACTCATTGCGTCAACAATTGTCTTATTATAAAATAAAAATAAAAGTATTTTTTAACATACGCAAATTGATTTCAGTCGTGAATCAGACAAAAAATAATTGCTTGGCCTTCTGAAATTCGTGACGATTATAATTCGATCCGATTAATCGGTTATGTCGTATTATTAAAAAATTAAAATGGGAAAAATAACACCTGTTTATTGTCTTGCGGAATATACTTGTTCGTGTGTTAGAAATTTATTAGTTGTTTCGTTAGAGTTAGAGTTTTGTCTAACTTATACGAAGGACTAACTAACATAACTTTTTTTAAAAAATAGATATTTGTAATACTGTCACCGCATGAGAAAATAATCATTGGTATGGTGACCAAATTGTAGAAAATATTAATGATGATAAAACACCTTGTGTACTTACTTTTTATTTTTTTGGTTAGCTATTGAAATGACCTATCATCCCTAATTACAACAAAAGGCAAATGATCATTGTACGGCGTTGTAAGTTGTCATGATTATCCCTCTAATAAGCCCATTTTTAGCATTAACTCGTTTTTGGTAAGTTACTTTAAATTTTACATGTTTACAATTTTTTCTAACGCCAATTATTTTTTTTTACATTTTGAACATATGTATTTATTCCTTTGGTGAAGTTATTAAGTTATTGTACATTTTTTTTATAAACCATTTTTTTCTAACTAATTCTTATTTTACATTGTTTAAATTTTTTTCGAGCTTTCTGCTCGCGATATCAAGATGTTTCTATAATAAATTATATGATTTTAATCATTCTTTTAATAGTTTTCCAATTAAAATCATTTGTTACGGTATTTTATTCATAAATCATTTACAAATTTTATTCTTTTCATATTTTCTTATCATTTACTCATTTATTTCAAATTATAAATTATATATTATCGTTCAATTTGAAAAAGCAGACCGAATGAATCCAATTTAAGGTAATAATTAAAGAAAAATTTTCTTCCAGATCTCGCCAGAATCAAAATTCAACCAGAATTGTTTTGCTACGAGATCGATGGATTTCATAACCATTTGATAGGATCTATAGATTACAATAAAAATCAAGTTCACTACCATTTGATGGGCGATAGATTTTTTTAAGATCACGTTATCTTGCAACGGGATCGAACTTAAGTCTAAAATGGAGGTTTCTTCCAAGGTTTAATGGCCTGTTCAGCATCACTTAAAACAAAGGAATCTATTATTAATTTAAGGCTTCCTTAAAAGATACCCCAGGTTCAGGCTCTTATCCTAGTTTGCAACTGTAATACACGTGATAAGTACTTTAAAAATTTATTTATACATGGTGTCTAGGAAGAAATTTGGATATCTTCTCTTAAAGCCATTTACAGAGAAGAGTTAGACAATAATTGCAGGTTTTTCTTTTACGTCATAATCGTTTAATAAATTCGATCGGCAATCGCATCCATTTAACGAGCTAACACATCCCAATAGTTGGCGCGGTAATAAATAAATATTGTAGTACCTCAGATCGTTGCCGCAGTAAAAACAGAGATGCGAAGAACGGATTGGTAATTGATTTATATCATCAAGTTCGGGAGCAGTAAATATAAAAAATTAATGACGAAAAAAAAAGCTCTTATGCGGAGCACAAATTGATGACGCAGTATAAACTTTATACGAAGTAACGTTCTTTTATCTTGTACAACATACCAAAGCATTCATAATTGTTCGTAATTATCAGACAACTAGAGATGCAATTAGACTTCAAACACATAATTCTTTGCACACAAAAATATAATAAATGATGATGATCGACAAATGATCATCGCTAACGTGCCTCGTAATTTTTATCTTCATAATGCGATGAAAATTATTTGTATCTAATTAGAACAAAATTTTTTCCGATTCAAATTATCACTGTTGTACATGTAATGCGCATTTCAGGCATCAACGCTTTCAATTACCAATGATTTGTAATTATTTTTAAACGTTGTATTACTATTGCATTCTGTTTATCGTTATATAAGATAATTTGAAATAAATGTTTTTTTAAAAAAAATTATTTTTTATTATAAATTATAACAATGTCTGGTAAGAGTGTACTCAAATATATTTTCACTAAACAAGAAAAGGAATAAAGTTATAAAACAAAAATGAGTTAATTTGACGGTTGAATGATATTCTAATCTAAATTCTTTTCATGAATTACGTTAGAACTAGTTTATGATGCTAAAAAAGCTTCCTCATTAGTAGGTAATACTTGTATTATTAACCATACTTTAATTCGTTAATTATATTCATTTTGTTCCTAAAAATTAAATTTTATCAAATTCGAATATAGAATCAGTTTCAATTGATGAAGTTAAATACAACAATTCTATAAATAATTAACCAATACTAAAAGAATTTGTTAATTATAATTTATAATGTAGAATTAATCTTGGATATTGAAAGTAAATATAATAATAACCATAATATTATATTTGTCATTTATATTTTTATTTACTAAAAATTTTAACTTGAAATATTATACTAGTATCTCTAGTGGTGAAGATAAATACAATAACAAATATAATTATCAACAAATATAATAATCTATTATTTATGCTTAATAATTATTCAAAGGTTAGAAAGTAAAGAACATTTAAATATTAGATTTGTAATAACCATAGTAATTAATTATTTTCAATAAATTTATAATTCTTTTTTAATTAATATAAATATTTTTTTTTAAAAAAAATAAATTTAATGATGATAATATATAGATTGTAAACTATATATTTTTATTATACTTTAAATTATACAATTTAAATTTAATTAAACTGTTATCTAAAAATTTTTAATAATATAAAGCGTAAGTTATTTTTACTAAATTTTTTATTTATAAAATTATTTATAATGTAATTAATTATAATAATAATTTAAAGTCAACTATATTTTTATTTAAAAAAAAATAATTAATTAATAATGCAATAGATAATAAATTATTTTTATTGATTATTAGTATTTAATTATACTTGTTAATATAATTTAAAAAAATAATAATATATAATATAATAGTTAGTAAGTAATTTTTATTTATTAATATTATTTAATTTTACTTGTTACTGTATTTTAAAATTAATTAAATATTTTATTAAAAATACAATTAATCTATATTATAAAAATATCTATATCAATCAGTAACATTTAGATTACCTGTATAAAAATGTTTTGAATTGTGTGATCTCATATATTTACATTTTGTTTATTTCATTTTAATTTATTTATGAGTTTACATTTTGTTTATTTTGTATCAATCTATTTACCATTTTTGGATAATAACAAATTGTTTAATTGTATTAATTATATTGACTATTTTGGTATAATAATGATCAGATTATTGAAATTTTGGCTATTATTTATTTATACTATACTAGATTTTTCCCTTAGTAATGAGCCTATGAATAAAATACTTTTAAATAATAAATAATTCTTTTTCACATTTTAATAAAAGAAAACTAAATTTATCTTTATTATTAAAATTAAAAAAATTAATTAATTTATTACAAATAATTTAAATTAGTTAGTGCAAATAATTATTTAATTAATAATAAATTATATATCTTATTATTATATCTAAAATACAATCAAAATTCATTTCAATATTTTATATATAATCTCATTTTTTAATAATACAATTAAATTTTTCTTATTATTAAAATTATTGTTAAAATTTTTTGATTGCTTCTTAATATTTTACAACTTTTTTATTTAATTATACAATTTATAGTTATTTTTCAATTTTCTTTTATTATTAAAAAAATACAAAAAAAAAGACAAAAAATATATATACGATTATTTTCAAGCTTTTGTCACAATTTTTCATATAAAACAAAAAATAAAAAATGCCATCATTAGTAACCATATTATACTAGATAAAATCTAAGAATTGGATAGAGGATTATTAATAAATCAGTAAACTATAAGATTTCTCAAAAAATGTCAAAAAATTTTTACTATAGATTCTATAAAAACAAATCTCTTTAGTTTTGCATGATTTAGAAATTAATGAATATGTATTAATATGTGAAAAATTAGTTTTTGACAAGAAAAATATGCATATAAATATATATTTGTTATAATTATATATAATAATTTATATAAAAATATGATTAAATTAAGGTGATGGTTTTAGCAGTATTTAAACTGTAACCTTCTGGAAATTATAAAGCATCACTAACTGCATTATATATTTTTTTTGTTAAAAAAATTTATTCAAAACTTAAGCAAGATGATGATAATTGTATGATCAGAATTAATATTAATAAATATAATAATTTCAATTTCACAAATAAAGAAAATAAATTTTAAAATGCAAGTTGTATATGAAGTTAGATCAGAATCCTATTTTAAAAATTTACACTATTATTGCAAATTGAAAAAGTAATATATATCGCAGGTTTATTTGATCTTAATGATAATGATTTATTATATGTCAAAGCTAAGGAAATAGATTTTTTAAAAGATTTCACTATTGATAATCGTCAAAATATAAATCTTCAAGCTTTATTTTTATGTATACAAAAATTTGATTAATAAAAATGTTTTCATAAAAAAGGAAAAATTGAATAATACAATTGAAGAAATAAGTTAATATATAAAAAATTAGGGATTGGCATCCCTGTCTTATGCTGCAAGGCATGAGTCCCTATTGTAGGTTACACTGCCCAATAAAAAATTTGATATAAAAATTCCATAAAAATATTAAGTTTTATAACGTATAACTTTTATGGAAAATCAGTA
>CAJVPP010003776.1:0-10791 GCA_910592005.1 Funneliformis mosseae | reverse complement strand
AATTATAATATTTAATAAATTTAATAAATATAATATATCATTTTATATACTTATTTGACTGAATTGATACCAAATTGAGGCCAATTTTAGGGTTATTTATGATTATTTAAGTTTCGAATTGATGCCAAATGATGCTGTATTGAGGTCAATTTTAAGCTGATTTATGTTATTTAAGTTTTGAATTAATGCTGAATGATGCTGAATTGAGGTCAATTTTAAGCTGAATAGTTATGTCGATCAGCATCAATCGGCGTCTGAATTGTTGCTAAATTAAGGCCAGTTTTAGGCTGATTTATGGTTGAATTTAAGTTCTGAATAGCCATGTCTAATTGGGATCGATCGACATCTATCAGCACCTGTTTATACCAATCAGAAAATATGGCAAATCAGCCGTAAATAGTATCAAAATCAGTCTAAAATTGGCTATCTGATTTTTAGCCAATTTGGATTATTTCGACTAGTGTTAACCTTTGCTTAATTGGTTTAGCAAAAAAGGTTATATAAAGCGTATTCTTCAGTTTTCACTAGATAATGGCTGGAATGAACTTGATCATGCTAGGGTTTAACCACCTACTAGCTTAAGATTTGAAGTAAGACCTCGAATGCTTAGTACAAAAAAAATAATAATCTGCTAAGAATATTTGTAGGTTAGGATTTATTACAGAAATTCACAAATCTAATTTTGCAAAAGTATTCTAATTATTTTAGAGATTAGACTATCAAAGAAAAGAACTCAGAAAACTTCATATATTTTAACCGAAAAGCTTTACTAGGGTGTCTATTCTGCAAACGTATACATAACAAAGATTAGCATTGGTTTGGCCATATACGCTAGTAGTGATGAATTCATTATAAAATGCTTTCAGCAAGGTAGTGATGAACCTGAGGAAGTATTTGAATGTGACCCATCTATTGCAGAAAAAATTTGACGAGAAAATAAAAATTTCTTGCAACCATCTCACAAGGTAAAAACCCCCAGTTTTCCTAAAGTCTTTATAAAATTCCCATTTTAGGCCAAGTATAATAACATCCTTACAGCAACAGAACATATGAGGAGAGATATATAAAACCATTATATTTATATAGTAAATGCGATATTTATATGAAGTCACCTTGAAAAACGAGAAAACATATGTTCTTAAAAATTTAGTTATTTCTGATGACATAAATTTACTAGTGCTATTTATGCATTACTCTTACTTGAATGCTATTACTATAAGGCTTAATCTTAAGTCATATTGTGATATTGATGGAAATATAAATCTCTCTAATCATAAAAGGATAATATGTCAGATAAAGAGTTTACATCACATTATTAACAAATGCAAATGTGAAAAAAAATGTAAATGTCCTTCAATACAATATGACTTATAGCTTGATGAGATAGTGTCTATAATTGCTCAGACATAAAGTCATTTGGCAGGGCAATTAATAGAGAAATTATATAAATTAATCAAAGAGGCTAGATGAATTATCATCATAGATAATGACTTTACTAATCTTAACATAGAATGGATTAAGACCTTTCGTAAGGATATATCTTTCTCTATTATTCATAATACCTACCAACTTTAGAAAGGTAAGATATTCCGCTTAGCCTCTAATAAAAAAATATTATTAGCTAAACTTTGGGATTAGGCTAAGCAAATGACTTCACTATCTTTTGAGAATCAGAAAAGTGCTTCACTTATCTGCTATCTTAGAAAAGATATACAAGAAATTATTCGTGCTCTTAAGACTGATTTTCCAGAATCACAGATCAAGAAATATCATGATAAATCTGATTCAGTAGAAAAGGTCCAATGATTTCAGTAACGTAAAAGAATCATAGAGGGATATAGATCTAGTTGCCTATACTAGCACTTTAAAAATAAGAGTATCTTGCACTAGCCCTAGGTTTGAACGAGCATTCTGTCTCTTTAATAGCTATATAGAAACTAATACTAGAACTAATCAGATGTTATTCTGCATGTAATGCATTAAGAATTATGTATGTCATATCAAACAAAGATCATCTAACGTTCTCATTTTAGAAAAAGGATTATTTCAATGGATGTTAAGTATTAAACGTGAATGTCTACCCTGTGAACTTCAGAATAGAGGAATATTTTCAGATGTAGATTCTATTATTTAGAATAAAGACGTACCAACTGTTCAATTGTGGGTAGCCTATATATTGAAAAGATTTCGTTCCTAATGCTTATTTAGTTGGTGAATGGTCAATTTATTTAGGGAAGCAGGTATGATAATTTTTATCATAGAACCCATTCCTAAGTTTGAAGAAAATGTTGTATTATTATCTCAAACTGTGAAGGCGAATTCCTCTATCATTAAAGCAGAGGAAATATCAAATATATCTAATGCTACAATTATCGATCATAAGACTGCCGAATTTCTAGAAAACAAGTCAAGAAAAACTTTAAAAGACATGTGATCACTAGACCAGCATCATATTGTGAAATGTTATGAGATTTCGCCTAAATCATTGACTGAGAATTTCATCTCTAAGTATAGGAATTACAATTACATAAAATAGTTTAGGGCTTATAAGCAATTACAAGATGCTGGTACTAATAATGAAATAGCTATTAAAGTTAAAGATTATAAAAAAGATAGGCTCACAACTGCAACCTGGACTGAGAGGCATCGAATTTGCCTAGAATTATTAAGAATTTGTATACTAACTAGAGATATCAATAATAGAGCACGATATAAAGCTGATGAAGTTAAAACGCATATGGATTCTCTTGAATCAATATCATATCTCCAAAATTTAGTATCTAAAATGGCTCAAATATTTGATAATACAGATGCATCGTGCAGTGCTAAAAAACGGGATTAAAAACAATCTAAGCAAAACTTGGTTTATTAAATGCATCCCTTTACACCACTTATAGATTAAAATTAAGGCTATTGATAAGAGTCAAAGATATTATCATTTAGTTAGTTTATTCGATAGCAAGGATGCCCTCAAGTTTTCTTTATACCAAATAGGAGAAGAAATTTATTGGGAAAATGGTAAAGATACTTGATATGGATATAGTAAGATCTCATCTGATGAATTATTATTAGGTAATCTTTCTAGTTCTAGTAAAGTTGATAATACGCAAATTTTAGAAGATATTCAGAATTTATTTGATATGTGTTAATGCTATACCTGAATATATATCTAGAAAAGTATAGTCTTCTTCCAATTTTTTATATAAGATTACGAAAAAGACTACACTTATTCAGGTAGGTATCATTAAAAAAATTTTCGCTCCAGTCAGGATACACAGTCACATACTTTAAGACATAGGCTTCTATCAAAATTTTATATAATAATCGACAAATAATATTTTTTGCTTACTTTTCAGCAGATAATTCAGAGAGGATTCCTAATGCTCCAAATTTTGAGCTAACTACTAATCACTAAAAAAGCCAAAACTCTCATTGTTCTCATCATCTAACTCAGAAACTGGAGCTTTATAGATTCTGGATGACTTTGGAACTGGGCCTTTAATTACAACCCTATCACCTAGTATTTCGACCCAGATTGAAACATTACTATCATCTGACTTAGAAATTGAAGCTTCAGGGATTCTTAATCGAAGAGGTTCATTTGGTAATTCAGAGGTCTTTGTGGATTAAAAGATCTCAGTCTCGTACTTCTACCTCATCTGATAATTTAACGAATGAAATCTGGCTGAGTGTTTGAGACAATATCTTATAATAGAAACAGTATATTTACGACAACTACTAATAAGGCAGGGTTTTTTTCTATATTTTTTTCATATAATCTCCAGTATCTATAACACCTTGTGAGATCACAACACTTATTTCCACAAATAGTATTATCCTTCTTGATATGTGCACAAATAAAGCGAGCCATAGAAGTATTTTAGGATATAAAATCCTTTTTCACTTTTAATTTTATAATAAAATATATATTTAAATTAATTGGTATTATATTGAGATAAATTATCTTTTCATATTAATGCTATGATATATTAGATCAACTGACAGAGCGCGAGCCTGAGGGTAAAGCTCATAAAAAAATCTATAATCTCAAAAGTAATCGCATGATAGTTATAAATGAGCCAGTATATCGTAAATTACTACTTGAAGGGTATATGCATTAGAAAGAAGAAAGGCTTTTAATCCTGCCTTTACATGAATCGCTAATATTAAGACAATATCTTTCTTTCATTTCCTATCATATTTGAAATATTATATCAGAAAGAAGTTTACTAGCAGTGGTTAACGAAAAATAAGCCTATTGCAGATTTTACTCAAAGCTAATTGGCATAATCTTACCTTATGCTAACTATTAAAATTATGCTGAAGGCATAAAGAGATGAAAGCTTGAAGGAATAACGTACTCATGAAATTTCTCCATCATCTGAATTTAACTCCTTTAAAGTATAGACCAAGTGTTTTATATGATGTATTTACCAAGACAGACATTTTAGAATCAGAGCATATATTAGCTCTAGTGCGTGTACTTTACTAAAATATAAATCAATATAGATAATTTGTTCATAGCCTTAGAATGGGGATTCCTAGCTATATTTTTTTTGCATATCCTATCTACCCGCAAATTTCAAATCGATGTAAATCCTTTTTTTTCTTATAAATAAATTATTCTTTTGCCAAGATAAAAACTTTGTAAACTAAGTTCACAAAGTGGAATTATGTGAATTTTTTATTTTGAATGTAAATATATAGTGTATAAAATTATTTTCGAAAATGACATCTGAGATTGACTTACTTAAGCAAAAAAACGTCAGACTTATAATTGAGAATGCTGAATTTAAGGTCAAGGATGAGATTACAAAGCTAAGGGCTGAGCTCAAGAATAGAATTGAGAAATTAGAAAAAGCTAGAATAGATACTGCCATTGAGAATACTAGACGTGATATTAAAAATGTCAGATATGATGCTGAGAATGCTGAGCTTAAGGTTAGAGTTGCAAAGTTGAAGGAAGATTCTAGGCATTCATGAAAGAATTCTTCTCCTAAAAAACCTGCTGACATATCAGACTCTATAGTAGCAAATGAAATAGTATCTGTCAATTCGAAATCATCAGAGAAAAGGCCATAAACTCTTTCTGGGTGAGATGAATAAGAAAATAGTTAGTGATAAAATTAGGCAGGAGAAGCTTGTAAAAGTGGAAACCATTTTCTCTAAAAAGAATAAGTAGATTTCAGTTGACAAAAGGATGCTTTGTAAGGAAAATCAGAAAAAACAAAGGGAAAAATTCATTCAAGAAGTGACAGAGAAGATGGATACTAAAATGACCCTAGATGATTCGATACCTTCAGTATCTTTTCAAAGAGAATCAGATTCAAGCGCTAATATCATAGAAATGGGAATGCTACCCCTTTTTCTTTATATAAAAAACTTTGTGATGCCGTAACCTTTGCTGATCATGTGACTCAAGAAGCTATCTTTTGTTACTGCTAATTTAGGAAGACCCTTATCTAGAGGCGAGGTGAGATCGCATCTGAAAAACATGTTGATCTGGAGTCTAATACGGTCAGTTGAATTCTAAATATAGAAGTTAAAGTTCAGCTTCCTGCAGTTACTTCTGATGCACTTTTATAGAAAAGAATTGAGTAGGTTAAGAAGCTCTATACACTTTTTAATGCAATAGGTATGGATAAAATAAATCGAATTCATTCCTTCTCCACTGATTTTATCTCAAAAATGATATATGAAGACATTCAATATATTATAGATAATATGTTCTTTGATTATAGCATTCATATGGAGTCACAACTTTATAAACTGAATTCATAAAGTAATAAAAAAAATTCTGACTTATCATATATCACTAGTTCAGTTGTACCTACTGAATCTCAAGTTCCTAATGAATCTGCCTTGAAAAAAATTGATATCAAGGTAGTATCACCTATTTCTTAACCTGAGAGTCTAGTTTATGATCACACCTATTTCTGCAAAAGATATTGGATCAATATCCTAATTTAAATATAGAATATAGTAGTAAAAATTTTGATTATTATGAGATTACTGATAAGATATCATGCGGAAACTACATCTGCCCATTATGCGAATTAAGTCATGATGAAGAAGAAATAGAAGGTGAATATAAAGCCAGATCTTACCTTATTAAATATGAATAGCATAAAATTGAGATAACTGCATAGTCCCATTTATTTAGAATACTATATTTACATTTTTCTTGAGAAACTATTTTTTTACAGAGCTAATTTATATTAACTATTACCAAATTAAATTAACTTACATTTATATAAAAAGGAAA
This sequence comes from Funneliformis mosseae, assembly GCA_910592005.1. Taxonomy (NCBI): domain Eukaryota; kingdom Fungi; phylum Glomeromycota; class Glomeromycetes; order Glomerales; family Glomeraceae; genus Funneliformis; species Funneliformis mosseae. Next base: position 4,526 of record CAJVPP010003776.1, on the reverse strand, counting down.
ATGACTGTGTTTGATAAATACTAATTGCCGAATATCTGAATTAGTACGCTAAATTAAGTGGATTACCAAGTATTTTGTCAGATAAGTTTCATTTTAAATTATATAAAAGATATAAAAAAGAAACTAAAAATGAGCTGTGGCAACTAACAAAAATACATGAATCAAAAGTTATAAATTTAAAGCCAGAAAAAGGATCCATCACTTTTAAAGCCAGATCTAATCCAAAATTAATTATCAAATCAGTCTTAGAACACTTCCTATACTTGAAATTCTGAAATAGTTTTAGGAAATTGATAATTATAATTTTGCATCACTTCAACTGTGAAGCTCATCATGCCTTATTTGCAATGGAAAATATGAGAATTACAGATTACATAGCTCATAGTACCACAAAAATAGGAATCAGTTCCCTTATGATCCTGAATTAGCGAAGTTGCTATCCCAAGATAAGTTAAAATATTGTCTTACCTGCAACACTTTAAGCAATAAATTCAAGTTTGTGATTATGGTTTAGACTAGAAGAAAAAATATTCATATATTTCTTTTTTTTTCAAACCACATGGATTGCTTATGCAAAAGAAACTGGAATCAGATGTGCAGTTGATATTAGGAAAATTCTTATCAAGATTTTTCTAAGTTATCATTGAAATTAAAGTTTATCATATGATTAACCAGTAGATCCTGCTTCTATTAGTTAGAAGTATGAAGAGTCTTCACAATTATTATATGACATAGCATGTATTGTGAATACGTCTCTTTTGCCTTAAGCTAGAATAGATGAATATCGTTCGAAAAAATAATCATGTATAATAAATAGTCTAAAGTTATAGAATAGTATTATATACTCAGGGCTAGTCTCGCATCATGTAATTTTTTTAGCTTAATGTATTGCAAATAAAAGACGTTTAGGCCACTAAGTAACCTGAGTAATGTAGTCAAATATTTTTTCTCGTGATGATTCAATGTACATACAGTGCTAATTTTTATTACTCGCATGTTAATACAGGGTAATTTAGGAAATTTGGATCGGCAAATAAGATTGCCAGCAAAGATTTAGAAATTTTATTCTCAAACTTTCTCACATATTTTTAAAATTATTACGTATATTATTGTAAAAGGACCCTTAATGATCTTTACATATAGGTAGCATTAAATTCTTTTATTGTTAAATTAAGGAGAGTCTGTTGATCAGATTTTCGTGATGTGATCATATTAACGTAATTTCTCCAAAAGCATTTAATAAAATCAATTCTGTGAATTATATAAAAAGGTAATGATCTGATTAGTGAATCCTTTGATTCACCTTGTGCAAGTAAAACGAAAAAATCAAAACCAATCTAACATACCATTATTTACATCATTATAATATCCTTGATTAAACAAACTCCTATATTTCACAAAACAATAATAAGGTATATTGATTTTTATTGCTTGGTTAGCTTCTTGAGACATGTCATCACGATGTTAATCGATTTTTCTGTCTCTATAGATGTTCTAAAATAAAATGGATATATTACTCTTCTTGCTATTTATCGGCATTCTGATCTTTGCTGAGAAAATCTTTGACAATCACACGTACAATATATGCAGTAAAACTATTTACATGAATCTCATCACATGTCTTAATATCAACAAAATTTGGCCCAGTGTGTTTAATAAATTTTCATATGTCAAATTCTTAGTATTTAGTGCAATATTGTACTGGCAATAAAAAAATCGCATTAAGTAATAAATTTTAGGCGAAATGGAATGTTACAAAAATTAATAGTAACGGTAAATGTGAATCAGAAATATTTTTTTTTTATATCAGTTGCTAATCTTACGAATTTATGCTTGTGGATTCAAAATTACTTAATCTCAGAGAAGTTTTCTTGCGGGAAATACACTCTTATGCAAAAAGTTTAGGACTACCTCTAAGATTTACAATAGCAATATATAAATTGGAAAATATTTATTTATTTGTGTAATAAAATAAACTATTTATAACATATTGTTTAATGATGATCATCACACAAAAAATTTTTTTTTCTTATATTTATTTCTCTGTTATTTCCATAAAATGGTTAAAAGAAAAAAACTAACAGATTTTGAACGTAATAAAGTTATTGGCTTTTATGAAGCTGGTAACTCTGAAAGGGCTATTTCAAAAAAAACAGGTTATAGCAAAATGACGGTATATAATATAATAACAAAATACTGTGAGAAGAGTGCTATTTCTGTTGCTAATAGAAGTGGACGTCCTAAAAAAGTAATTGAACGAGACAGCGTCATCTTAAGACTATTATTGTTAAAAACTGACGTGAATCCGTTGAAAAAATAAAAGAAATTTTTATCGAGTCTACTGGAAATGTAATATGTAAGCGAATTATGAAAAAAACATTATATGAAATGGGATATAACAGTCGTATAGCCCTTAGAAAACCTAATGTAAGTGAGAATAACCGAAAAATTTGTTTAAATTAGGCTTGTGAAAGGCATCTATAGACTATAAATAACTGGAAAAAAGTTGTGTAAAGTAACGAGTCTAGATTTACTCTATTTCAGAATGATGGAAAAATTCGAGTTTGGAGGCTTTCTAAAGAAAAATACAATATTATTTGCTTATTTTCAACTGTAAAACATGATGGTAGAGGAGTTATGATGTGGGGGTGCTTTTCCTGATATGGGTTAGGTCCTTTGATAAGGGTTGATGGTCAGATAAATAGTGAAAGATATATTCAAGAGATCCTTGGCTACCATTTAGTCACATTTTTAGAGGAATTTGAAGAACAAAATGGAGAATATTTGTTTCAACAAGATAATGCACCAATTCACACAAGTGAATGAACATGAAACTTTATTGAAGAAATGGATATAACTTGGTTACCTTAGCCAGGACAAAGTCCCGATCTTAATTCCATAAAGCAGTTATGAGATGAGCTTAAGCGTCGAATCCGATTAAAGCAAAAAAATCCAAGGAATGTGAGGGAATTAGAAGAACTTCTTCAACAATGTTGGTTAGAGATTTCAGATGAAATTTACCAAAATCTTGTTGAAAGCATGAATCGTCGAGTAGAAGCAGTGATAAAAGCCCGCAGCTATCCCACAAGATATTAATAAATACTTTTATCACATTTTATAAAAGTAAATATCAAGAAATAATTTTTTTTTCATTTTTTTATTGAAAATTATTCCTTTTTTACTAAAGAAACTTTAGTATATATTAATTCTATCAATTGTATGGGTTTTCGGGTTCCTTTTTTTTTGTTGCATAAATTAAATGCTTTTTAATAATTATGATTTAAATAAATATAATTATACGAATTATTTTTTTTATTCACGAAAAGTCACGTGCCTTAAATATAATTAATAATGATCAGCAAAATGATGCTTATTAAATTTCTAATGTTTTATTTGTTACTTACAAATAATATTAAAAAAATAACTTTTTATAGCTTAATAAAATGTTAGTTATTTAGAAAAACCATTTGTTTTACAATTTATCGTGTGGTCCTAAACTTTTTGCACGGGAATGTAATCTTTTATATAGTCTGTGCGGGTGAGAGTGATATAGACGAAAATTCTGTAGATATGTGTGGGAAAATTTATTTTGGAAATCTAGTGTGGGGTGAGAATCTCGTAGATAGCAATAGTAATAAAAATAAATTAGGTGTAGAAGTTTATAAAAAGTCTGAAATAGATGCTGAGACTCGCATTAAATGGCCTAGGATCCGCGTACTCCCTCCCTCTTTGATAGCATCATATATTTCGTCTGCTATCTCGTCTTTTTATATTTGGTGATGTAAAAAAGTGCAGTTAGTGTTAAAGCATATCATTTGTCGCATTCCATGATGGTATGATCTAATCAACAGGCCCTTTGCTGTGGCTTCTGCTGTTATATTCTAGTTTTATTGTAAAAACTTTTTCATTGAAACGCTCAGAATAAAAATAATAAAAATGGGTTAGTTTTGATTTAATAAGATTTTATAAAGAAATAACAAAAAATGGTGTCTGTCACTTCAAGCCGGTCATGTAAAAATGACTCGCTAAATTTAGCTTCCGACAGCTCAAAAGTCTGTCGCAGTCGCCTTCTGTGCTTTACCACCACTTCACAATCTGGTGCAGTGCATATGCTACCTTTACTCCAAGCCGGCCATTCAAAAATGACTCGCCAGTTTTGGCTTCCGACAGTTCAAAAGTCTGTCGCAGTCGCCCTTCGTTTTCAACCAAGTTGTGGTTTATAGAGCTCATAATGCATTGACAAAACTGACAGCTTACCTTGTTTAAAAAAAATATATTTTTGTATGAGCGATTGAGCGCACGTTAACTACTAGGCCGATCATGGCATAAATTTATTTGAGAATTTTTAAAAGAATATTCCAAAAATTTCATTAGTAAAAGTACCGGGAGGGGGGGGACAAAAATATTGCATGACTTAAAAATAAAAATTTAAATAAATTTTTTATAAGCTATTAGCCATGTGATTTTTATACCGAATAGGTTAGCAGTTGCTTTAAAGGGATATTTGTTTATTGTTTTGATTAAAT
>CAJVPP010003775.1:0-10792 GCA_910592005.1 Funneliformis mosseae | reverse complement strand
TCAACTATATCTAATATGTCCAGTATATCAAATATATCAAATATATCAAATATGTCTGATATATCTGATATTTAGATTTGCAATATATTGCGCTACGTTCATCAATCCAATCCTGTTACATTATGATTAAAAATGCAATATTATAAAAATTATTTAAAAAATTTATTATATAAGAAAATTGTTAGAAAAATCAGATTTTACATTTAATTTTTAATGTTATTAGTAAAATTATTTGTTTAAATTTATAAATTTAGATAATTGATAAAATTTAATATAATTTAAAAATTTTATCAAGAAGTTTCAAAAATAAAAAATTGCAAAATATTTTGCAGATTTTGTAATTTTATAAAAATTTTATATAGTATTTAATAGAATTTTAATTATATATTATATATTATATAATTATATTATATATTATATAATTATATTATATATAAAATAAATTATAATTATTTTGTTTTTTAAAAATTAAAATTAAATAATTTATTATAATATAAAAAATCTAAAATAAAAATATAACAATCTTTATTAATATTATTTGTTCTATATAATTAACTCTTAATATAATATATCAAATTTTTAGTTTAATATAAAATTACTACTTAAAAAAATCTTATTATATAATATTTAATAAAAAAAATTTTGTAAATATATATTAAAATGACTTTTTTAATTTATAATAATTAATTAAAAATTAAAAAAATTAGATTAATTTTGATTAAAATTCTGCATCACATATTTTTTCATATTTTTTTTTATTTATTAATTATATTGATATATACTTTAAAAAGCATTACTTTAGTTATATAGGATAGAAATAGAAGTTTAGTTTACAAAATAGTTTAAATATAGAAAATTTGTTTAGAATATAGTACTATAATTTTTTTTAGAATTTGAAATTTTGAAATTTTTTAAAATTATAGAATTTTTACAATAATATAAATACATGCCATATTGCATTTTTATGAATATTAAATTACTATAATATATTTATTTGAAATAGTAATCATATACCAGCAACTATTATCATATCTTTTTTTTTAAAAAATTAAATAATTTAGTTAAAAATGTAAAGTTTTAATTTGCTATAATAAACTTTAAATGTGAATATCTTAATATTTATTAGATTAATTTTTATTAAAGTTTGACAAATAGATTCAGATTCTAAATTTTTAAATTAGCCTAAATTTGTTAAAATTTAATACTAGATTTAGAGAAATTTGTGAAAATAAAAAGCAATTATTTTGAGATTTATTATCAAGCAGATGTAAATATCAAAACTAAAACAAAGAAATTGTCTAAAAAATAATGCTATCTAAAACCTAAAGAAATAGAAAAACTGTATATTAATATATAAGAAAATAGGATTATCTATGAATATTCAAAATTAATTTTTAAGTTAAAAATTCTTAAAGTAAAATAATCATATTATTTAAGAGTTATAAAAATGCTAATTTAATAATAACTAAATTTAGCATTAAGAAATCTTTAAAATAAGTTAAAATTCATTAAAATTAAATTATATAAAGCTGAAATAGCTTTAAGAGTTAGTAAAAAAATATAAATACAAAGTTCTAATTTGCTATAATGAACTTTAAACATGAATATTTTGATCTTTACTAGACTAATTTCTATTAAACTTTGACAAATAGATTCAGTAACTTTATTCAATTCTATTTTATTTTAATTTAATCCAATTGTTAAAAAATTTAATAATTAATAAAAATGATTTAAAGATTAGATAAAATAAATGGATTAACAGATCAAAAAAAATTTGATGATCTAAATATTCTAAAAAAAAGATGTATTTGTATTTATTTAAAAAATAATTTCATGTAATTTAAAGTTAAATCAAAATGTAATCTAAAGATTAAAATATAATTAAAATCTATTCCTATATTTTCAAAATTAATTATACTAGAAACTTCCTATTAAATCTAAAAAAATAAAATTAATCTAGAAATTTGTATTTATATTTTTTTTAATGTTATTTTAATAAATTTAAATATTAATATATTTATATAAAATAATCAGATGTAAATATTATAATTATATAAATAGAATCACAAAATTTGAAGATTCTTTTTCAGTAAGCTTTATTTTAAATATTTTATCTAAAATTTTATTTATATATATAATATTTATTTATTTATTTATTTTTTTACATTTTAGCCATTAGTTAAAACTAATAAATACAAAAAAAAAGCTTCTAAAAATGAAAAAAATTTAAGTGAAAATAATATCAAATAAATAGATATAGAAATTAAAAATACTTGAATTTGAGTAAAAATATAAAAGATTAGAAATATAGTAAAATAAAAATTTTATTAAAAAATAATAAATATAATTATATTATTAGATTGATTTTATAAGCAAATTAGAATAAAATAAAAAAATTACATAAATATACTTGCAAAAAATAGCTAATTTTACTGGTAAAAATAGTATTAATTGGATTTAGTTTTCATAAATAAAAAAAATTTTATCATAAAATAAAGTTAATTAGATTATATTATAGATTCTTTAAATATTGATTCAATTTAAAAGAATGTAAGTTTTAAAAAAGTTTGAATTAAAAGAAAATGATTAATTTAACAATATAAATTAGAAAAAAGTAAGTTATAAATAGAAAGTTACATATTAAAAATAATAAAGTTAAATTAGAATTAGAAATTTCAAAGAATAAACAAATAAATAAATAAATAAAATATTTGTTAGGATTATACTTTTAATAATTTTTTTTATAATAAACTTATTTAAATATTCAATATATGATTATAAAATTTTATAATTTAATTTTAAAATAGCAATTTTATATATTCAAATAATCTGTTATTAATTTTTAGACCGAAAGATGATTTTTTTATTGAATAATTTGTTTATTATCTTTTAAATTAAAAGATAATTTTTTTGTTATTCAATTAGTATTAAATGATTTATTATTATCTTTCAAACTAAAAGATAATTTTTTATAGTTTGATTAATATTAAATGATTTATTATCATTTTTAAATTAAAAGTTAATTTTTTTTATTATTTGATTAATTTATTATTATTTTTTAAATTGTAAGATAATTTTTTTATCATTAATTAGTAACAAATGATCTATTATTATTTTTTGACTAAAAAAGTTTTTTATTATTCAATTTATATTAAAAAATTTATCATTACCTTTCAAAATTGAAAGAAGATTTTTTATTATTTAATTAGTATTAAATAATTTATCATTAATAAAGATAATGCTAATCTAATTATAACTATATAATACTTATTTATTACTAGTTACAACTAGTTGTAACTTAATTTTTGTTAATATCACAACTAGTTACAATTTTATAATACTTATTTATTACCAATTATAATTAATTACAATATCATCTTTAGTCACTAACTTTAGAACTAAAAAATGATTTATTATTATTTGATTATATTAAATATTGAATTTATCGTTAATTTTATCAAATAAAATATTTTTATTTATAAATTTAATTGTAAAGTTTATTTTCATTAATTAAATTTATTATTTAAATAATAAATTATTTTAATATTATTTCTCTTTTAAATTTTTCTTAATTTTAAAATCTCATCACTTTTATTTTTAAAATTATATTAATTATCATAATAATAATTATTATCTTTAACTTCTTAAATTTTATCACAAATTTTAAGAGAATTATATAATATTATAGTATAACTAGCTATATTAATAGCTATTATGACGGGTAAAATTTTAGATAGATTTAATTAGTAGAATATGAAGTTAATTTTATTGTTATGTAGATCTTTTATAAAGATCATTTTGTCTATTTTATTGCTATCAATCAATTATGCAAATCCTTAGATGTCAATTTTATTATCTTTAATAATTATATAGATTATAGATGTCCATTTAATTGCCTGCAGATCTGGCAATTTTATTGATATAGCAACTTTATTGCCTAGTGAAATAGCAACTTTATTTTCTTCAATACATTTAGTTTAGTTTATTTTATTATTTATTTAACATTTATAATATCTCTGTATTTTTTTTGAGTCTTAGCACTGAAGAAATGTTAATCTTTTAGGTACTGAACTTATATTTATTATATTAATAAAGGAGTATTATTAACTAAGTATAAAACTTATCCTTTGCAAACCCTTTGAAACTATTATACATTATCTATGACTCTTTGCATTCATGCAATCCCTTTAATTATTATTAGTAAACCTATTATATGATATTGTATTAATTTGCTATATTAACTTAAAGTCTCTGAAGCGTAATCTCTGAAATATTTTTAAATTATCTTATGTTTATTTTATATTTATCTCACGTGTTTTATATTGAGAATAATTCTTCGTTATTGTGAATCCTTACTTGTGATTCTTTAAGTAATTGTCTTAGTTTTATTTATCCTTTTGAGATTTTATTTGAAGTTATGAAACTTCATAATATTATTTTACATCTTTTAAAAATATTTCTTTTAAAGTTTTAAATCTAGCCTTCAATTTACTAAATACTTATTTCTATACTTTGAATAAATATAATTAAACTAACGTTATTTATAATTAGAAAGATTTTTAAAAAAAAAATTAAAAAAAAAAAAATTAGATATGCCAAATCACCTAACATATAATTTCACTTTGAATATATTTAATTCTATTAAGATAAAAATTTGAATTACTATAAACTCATATATTATATATTGATCTAGATCATCTTTTTACATAATAAATAAAAATTTCTTAAAAATCACAATTCTTTAATATTGAATTGTATATTATTTTTTCTTATAAAAAATATTATTAGATATTATATAGGTATTTTATTTAAAATAAAATGAGGTTTATTTATTATTCTAATAATATTTTAAAATTTACAATATTTTGAAATTTTATATGAATAACTATTCTAATATTATTTTTAGATTATTGAACAAATTCTATTTTATTTCTTATAACTTTTATTGTACAATTTACATAAAGAATTATAGTACCTTTTAATATTCTAAATCTAAATAAAATTTATAATATTATCTTTAAAACTAATATATTAAAAAAATATTACTAATTGAAAATCAACTAATGCTTGTTATTTTTTTCTTGATTTTGAAATATTACATCATTCTGTAAAATTTGTATTAGTTTATTAAACTGCTGCTTTTCTATTTATAAAGTTTTTTATAATATATGTTATTATATAAAAATAATATTTTATATTATTAATATTTTGATTTAATGTTATTATATATTTGAAAAATAAGATAACAAAAAGATAAGTAAAAAGAATTACTTTTATTAGTTCAAAAATATCATCTTCTAGTTTATTTAATTTATTATTAAAAGATTTATTTATCTTCTCTATTATTAATAATAATAAAGCATTATCTATATTTTATTTAATTGATATAATTGGTTAAAATTTTAAAATAAAATAGATTAATTTGAAATTTATCTATAAATTCTTACCATTTTTTAATTGGTTAAAATAATCAAAAAAATTAGCTTAGATCAAAATAGATTAGAATTAAAATTAAATAAGTCTGGTAGATTCTAAATTTTTAAACTAGTTTAAATTTAAAATATAATCACTAGATATAAAATTTTAACATGTTATAATAGTTTAAACATTTCACAATAATTTAAAATTTTATAAATTTAAACATTTTGTAAAAGTTTAATTAATTTCATTTCATAAAATTTTAATTATTTTATAAGAATGTAACCATTTTACAAAAGTTTAACTGTTTTATAAAAATTTAACCATTTTGCAAGAATTTAACTAGTTTGATTTTTTCACAATTTAACATTTCACAAAAGTTTAACTATTTCATAAATGTTTAATATTTTATAATAATTTAAATAGTATTAATTAAAGTTTTACCTTTTTGTATATTCTAAAATAGGTTTAAATAAGCAATTTTAGTTATTAGATTAAAATTGTAATAAGGTCTTAATTTTAATCAAAAAAATTTTAAAGTCTGATTTTTTAGCAATTTTTTATATTACATTTTATTAATCTATATAATATTTTTGCAAAATATAAAAAATTCAAATTAGATAATATATTTATTATAATTAATTATTTATCTATTAAAAAAAAGAATAAGAATTAGTATTTATTTAAAAAGAAATATTCCTCTCATTATATTGTATTTAAAATAAATATTTTCAAATCAACTATTATAAAAATTAAATAATAATTATATCTATAAAAACTAACTAAATCTAAATATTTAAAATACTTAATAGATTAAAATAAATAAAATTTTTTGTAATTTATTTTATCAAAAAATATACAAATATAATTTTAATTCAAAAAAATTAAAGTTAAAGAATAAATTAAAATTAATAAATAAAATAGATCTTACAATGAAATACAGTAGTTAAAAAAAGTAATTAAAATCACATTTTTATTAATTAAAATATAAATAAATGTCATAGATAAATAAAAATTTATATACATATTCTTTATAACTTTGTAAATAAGTTTACTTAATGATTATCAATATGTATCTTATTACTATTACTCTTAATTACCAGTTCTAATCTTGATTTTATACTATGAATTAAATTAAGAAAGATTTCTGGCTCAATTCCCTTTTATTCCTCTTGGATTATTTTGCAAAAAGCATCAACAATAACTGTTTTTTTAAGAACTAACTGTTAATCTATTTTTCCACATGCTCTTTCAAAATTGCCTATAAATTTTTAATAAGATTGGGATTTAAACTATTTGATGGTCAATCTAACAATCTTGAATAATATGCAGAAAGAAGTTTTTTGATTTTCTTAGCTATGTATTTTAGGATCATTATTCTATTGGAATATTCAGAATCTCTCCATTATAGAATTTGCATTTCAAACAGGTTTTCAGTCAAAATTTTATGATAAAAATTCCCATCTATTATTCCTATAAAAAGAAGAAAACCAATTGGACCTTTTACTGAAAATGCATTCTATACATATACTTTATATGGATGTTTTACTATAGGCTTATATGAAGGTTATATACCAACCTTATAAAAGACTTTTTAGGTATTTTGAAATATTTGGAATGTGGTTTCATCAGAAAAAATAACTTTATTCCAATTTTACCTTCTATATTTCATAGTAAATTTTACTCTATACTGCTTCTAAATATCTGTTAACAAGGATATAGATTTTGAAATAATATTGATATAATAAAGATTATTAAGTTCATTAAGTATTATCCAATCAGTTATATTAAGCTTAATGTAATTTTCGTTAAAATATTCGAAAGTTCAGCATATATTAAAAATTTATTTGCTAAAATAAGATGATCTAGAAAATGATATTTTTTAGAAGAAAGTTTCTTTGGCCTTTCAGAACTAAATAAGGGGTTAAAAGTATTACTATTTTTAAGTTTATTAATATAATAATATATAGAAAAGTGTGAGAAAGAGGTTAATTTATGCAAAATTTTAATATTACAGACATTGTTAACCTATAAAATGCTTATAATTATATGATATTATTTAAGTATAACCTTTGTCATAGTTGCTAAAAGAAAAAATTTGAAGGTTAAAATTAAATAAATAAATAAATATGTTGATCATTTATTATTATAATCATTACGTTACTATGAGAAATTTTAATTTGATTGGCTTAATAATATAAGAGAAAATCATATTTTATTGCATATAATTAATTCTTGATATAACAACTAGCTGTTATAGAATGTTTTATTCATTATAAATTGAGTTCACTATATAAAATTCATGTTTTATAACAAACTGTTCAGTATATAAAATTAACCAATAAATTCAAATGTAATTAGTTATTTTTATTATATTTAAACTATTATATATTATAAAAGTATTACATTACAATTAATAACAAGAGATTTTTTTATTAGAAAAGAAAGAAGCATAATTTTTTAGGCAAAAATAAAAAAATGCTTTTTTTTATTTTCTTTCTAAAAAAAGTTATCAGCATTTTTTTAATAATTTATAAAAAAAATAATTTGCTAAAAATGTTAATATAATTAGAAAAAATTTTGTGATATTTTATATATTTTATATTAAAAAAATTTTTTATATTACATTATAAAAGTTTACATAATATGATAGATCAAGATTCATGCATTTATGTACAAAGTTTTAGAATAGTTAGTGTAATATTTTGATAATTTAAATATATCACATGATAGTTCATTATATTAAATATATAATTTAATATATCTGTTCAAATATAATAGGTTTAAATATAGTATATAATACTTTAATATTTAAATTTAGTATATCTAGTGTAATTAATTATAAAAAATTTAGTTCTATAACACATGGTTTGATATAATAAGATTTCAGTGTAATAGGTTTATTATATTCAAAGTTGACTGTAGTATTTTTTTTTGATTACTTTTTCAACTACTGTATATTAAATTTAAGAATCAAATATAAAAATCTTATCTTTTAAAAATATATAGGATTGTTTATATGAATTTTGCAAATAACATAAATAGTAAAGGATTAGAATAAAGTTATTTAATTAGTTAAAATTAATTTAAAATATGTGAGTCAATTACAAAAAATATCAATTATTTTTAAGATTATTAGTAATAATAACTATTATTTTTTTTTGATACTTTAGAAATCTCTAATAATAGTAAAATATAAAGAATATTAATTTAGTTTAATTTCTTTAAGAGTTTAGACAAAAAATTTATATTATAAATTATTTTCTTAAGATTGATAAAAGACATAATGTGTAAATAATAAAACTGAGATTTTTTAGCTTATATTTCATTTAAATAAATATAAAAATATTAGATCTTCTTCAAAATACATAATTTATTATTATTGTTATTAAAGTCATTCTGATTTTATATAGTAACTAGAATATATTTGTGAAGTAAAAAATTAAATGAATGCTATTTTTAATAATTCTTTATCTACTATAATCACACTTTATTAATAGTTTTTTTTAATGATAATATCAGATTTTCTTGATCTCTCATAATAAATAGAAATTAGCAAATAATTTTTAGAATAATTAATTTCTTTTATTTTGTTTTTTTATTAGAAAGTTTTAATTATTTATATATAGAATTAATATTTCTTTTGAAGAACATTTGTATTATGCAAATTCAAAATTTAAGTCTTCTTTTATATATTTAATTAGAATTAATAAAGAAAAACTTTATAAATATAAGATAAATAAAAAAATTTAATAATAAAATATATCAAGTTTTTGAATTGTAATTTACACATATTAGAAATAATTCTAAAAATATATGATATATTATGACAGTATAAAGATATTGATTTATTTATAATCAAATATTTTTAATTTAAATATTTATTTAAATATTACTTATATCTAAATATCAGTTTAAAAAATAGCATATTATTAATAAAATACAAGTCCTATAGAATTATCACTTGCAAAATTTATATCATCTTTTAATTAATAGAATAAGTTTTATATTAAATAGTATAATGAAATAAAAACTGTTATTAAAATTACTACTTCTTTAAAAAATATTATCGTCTAATTATATATTTAAAAAAAATAAAAATAAGAGTATAGTAAATAATATTTAATCATACTGGATATATTAATGTTATATCTTATATAAAAGAAATATTACTAGTCAATAATTTTCAAAAATTGAATATTTGATTTTTATAAAATTATAATTACTTATATCATAAATTTTGATAGTATAAATTTTAAATGTGATCTAATGATCCTATATGTGATTATAAAATCTTATATTTTTTATATGTGTCTAAATTTCTACATTCATATTCTAGCTAATATTATAATAACTATAATACTTTTGAAATTATTTTTTATTAAATATTAAAAGCTAATAAAAAAAAATCTGATAAAAAAGATGGATATTTTCTAATATAGTAAAAAAATTTTCTTATAATATTTTAATAAAAAAAATTAAAAATAAGTATAAATACTAATCAAAAAAAAAGTCTAAAAAATATTAAAATATATATTTTTATAATTTAAATAAGTTATATAAGATAAAATTTTTGAAGCAAGAAAATATGAAAAAATAAATAGTTTTAGTTGTGTAATATATAAAATCTATTAAAAAAGTCAAAAGAATTATACTAAATAATAAAAATAATTTAATTCATTTTTTTAAAATAAAGCTCATATTATTATAAGTTTTATAAAACAGATATTAAAATAGAAAAACCAGGTATTTATTTAAAAAATACAAAAAAATATATTTTATGAAAATTCAAAGATTCTTTTCTAAATAAAATTAAATATATAACTTTTATATTTAACTAAAGGTTCAATAATATATTTATCAAGAAGATTGTATTTTATATATAATAAATATATTGTAGATATAAAATATTAAAGTTATTATGAATTTAATAAAGAAAAAATAAATTATATAGAGTTTTAATTTTTATTAAAATTATAGAAGGATAACTCTTTCCTGTCGATCACTTTTCGCAAAAAAGTCTAAGAAAATAAAAACGCTCACCACCTAAGTTCTATTATATTTTTGACTCCGTTAGTTAGTCTTATAGTTCTATAACAGTTCAAACACACTTTTAAAACTAGGGAAGAGTTTACTTTAAAAGATACTTATACTCAATATGGTCAGAAAAACCAAAACAAACAAGCGTCTTTGAAAATAAGCACTGTTTTAACCTAACAGAATACCAACAAACCCCCAAGACACCAGTTGCTTCAACTTCTAGCTCTGGAGAACAACTTGACCTATCTGCAGCTTCAGATGCTGTACTTATTGAAAATTTTTTCAAGCCCTTGACTTCTACTCCCCCCAACGTCTTGGATAAGGATGAATACCT
>CAJVPP010003774.1:0-10797 GCA_910592005.1 Funneliformis mosseae | reverse complement strand
AAGAATTAATAGTAAAATTTTAAATAATAAATTTTAGTATTGTCTTATTAAATAATTTGACTCAATATTTAAAAATAAAACTATTTATTATTGGTTGGAAATGTTTACTGTGGCATAGCATTTTTTTAATTATCATTTACTCAAAATCAATTTCTTATTCTGTAAGGTGATTTTAATAGCTTAGTCCTATATGCACAAAGCACATTCATCTTTTTATATAATTGTTTAGGAATAAAAATTAGCCATAGATATTTCTTCTTATCTTAGTTATATAATAATACAGAATACTATCACATATTACAGCTATCCATTTGTATATTCCATCTTTAATCTCTATTATTTTCTCAATATTTACTATTAAATTAGGATTAGTATTAAGAGGATTTGAAACAAAAATTTCTGGAATATTAATTAACTTATATTAATAAATTATTTTTAAGTAATATTAATTTTTATTACAATAGATACACTAGTTGAAATAGTTAAAATCAGCTAAAAATTATATGGCTGATTTTAGGTTGATTTTGATACT
Source organism: Funneliformis mosseae (assembly GCA_910592005.1). Classification (NCBI taxonomy): domain Eukaryota; kingdom Fungi; phylum Glomeromycota; class Glomeromycetes; order Glomerales; family Glomeraceae; genus Funneliformis; species Funneliformis mosseae. The sequence goes on along the minus strand of CAJVPP010003774.1, from coordinate 10,265 downwards.
ATTTACGACTGATTTACCATATTTTTTTGATCAGCACAAATAAGTACCGATAAATGCTGATTAACCCTAATCAGACAAGGCTATTAAGAACTTAAATTCAACCATAAATCAGCTTAAAATTAGCCTCAATTCAGCAACAATTCAGATATCGATAGACGCTAATCGACTTCAATCATATATAGCCATTTAGTATTAATTTAGAACTTAAATAACCATAAATCAGCTTAAAATTAACCTCAATTTAGCAATAATTCAGATGCTAATCGATGCCAATTGAATCCAATCAGACAAGCAATTCAACCATAAATCAGTCTAAAATTGACTTCAATTTAATATCAATTTGGTAACAATTTAGATGTCAATCGATGCCAATCGACTTCAATCAGACAAGCATTTCAGCATCAATAATCAGTACATTTTATTTATTAAATTTATTAAATATTAAAATTTTATTAATAATAAAAACCTGATATAAATTTGCAAAAATATAAAAATATAATAAAAAAAATATCACTAAAACTTACTGATTATTTTCCTATTAAAAATACAATAATAAAATATTAAATATGATTTATTTCCTTTCAAAATCCCCTTAAATCATCCTAAATATAGATAAATAAATAAGTTATGATAAAAATATGATCTATTCCTTCCAAAATCGCCTAAAAACGTAAAAATAATAAATATAAAATGTAAAAAATAGAAAAATCAACCCAAAATTATCCAAAAAAACATAAAGATAATTATTAAAATCGACCCATTCCCACCTAAATCACCCTAAAAAATAATGTAAAAATAATAAAATTGACCAATTCCTACCCTAAATTGCCCAAAGAAAATATAAAGATAATTATTAAAATTAACCTGTATTCATTCAAATTACCCAAAAAATGTAAAAAAAATAATAAAAAATCAAACCATTTCACAAATCACCCAAAAAATGTAAAAAAAATAATAAAAAATCAAACCATTTCACAAATCACCCAAAAAAAAATGTAAAGATAATTATTAAAATTGACCTACTTCCACCACAAATTGCTCAAAAAAATGTAAAGAAAATAATAAAAAATTGATCCATTTCCTAAATCGCCTAAAAAAAATATAAAAAAATAATTAATAAAATCAACCTGCTTACATCTCAAATTACCTGAAAATTCATTATTTACCATTATTCATTATGGGATTATCTTTATTTTCTTCAGTAGCAGATGAAACTCACCTTTTGACTTCAGTATATTCCTCAGTTTCAGTTACATATTTTTTTGCAGTTGTAATTTCTACTTTGATTTCAGTATTGTAGACTATATCAAATTATACTTTATATGATCACTTTGGAGCATTATAGGGATATGACTGATTATAATGCTACACATTATCATTGTATTTTCTCTTTCATTAAATTTGAGATGATAATATTGCAGTAGTACAAGGATCAAGTACTTTTTTCAGTAAATTTTTCAGCTAAAAGAAGAAAATAAGAAAGAATATTAGTAGAATATACTAAAATATGCTAAATTAAATAAAGAAAATAATAAACCTTGACTAATCACCAAATATAGTCATATACAATAATAATGAATCTTTGATAATTTTCTTTATCTATTTCACTAATTTTTGGCAAATGGCATAAGTGATCGCTGAAAATTCAAAGTAAAGGTTACCTTTTATATTTCGCAATTAATTAGTCATTTTCTTTAAACAAATATTTTGCGACCTTTATTCACTAAGCTATTTTCTAATAAATAATAAATAATATTAAATTATTGATTTAATATATTCTATTTATTTACTTCATATACTCGATTATTATTATAAATTTATCACAGCTTTAAAAGGCCCTTTCTGCTTTTCTTAATTCTTCAAGCTGACTGACGTGACTTATGAAGGGTTTTTAACCAGTTCATAAGTTGATCAACAAAAAGCTGAAAATTCAGAGTCAAGAACTTTCATAATTTTAGAATTAGACTATGATGTAAAGTGATCTTTTTTTCACTATTAAAATAGTAGTCATAAGTATCTGATTGTCTCTAACTTCAGCTACAAGTAAGTAAATTCAAAAAATTTTTTTTATTTAAAAAATACATAACCAATTAACTAAAATTAATATATTGTATAGTCACCATCTAACTTTATAAGTGTAGCTGTACGCCTTTTTATGCAAGCTACCAAATCACGATAAGTATAGGTAATAATTAATTCCATTCTTTTATAAGTTCCTCCTTTAAACTTCTAATTGATTGAATTTTTTTTTGTATATTAATTTTTATTAACCTCTAAATATTTTTTATAGGATTTTGATCTGAAGACATTGATAGTTAAGAAATTACCTTAATGCCATTTTCTTTCTTCCATTTTTTCATGATTTTTGATTGATGCTTTAGATCATTATCTTCTTGCAAGATCCAATCTATGTTACCTTTATCAAAAAGTTTAGAGGTAGAAGCCAAAAGACTCTGCTCATAAATAGTATACATAAATTCAGCATTAAGGTTTCTCTAAAAGTAAAATAGCTTACCAAATTCAGAAGCAAAAAAACATTCCCAAACATGAACTTTTGGTGGATGCTTAACAAAATAAAACACTTTTTTTCTACCAGAAAACTGCCAAACCTTTTTTTTGATATATATAATTAAAATGTACTCTTATTTATAAAAATAATTCAATTCCAATTAAAATTCTTATATTTTTTTGCCTATTGCAACCTTTTCTTTTGATAGTCTTCTTTAAGTAAAGGTTTAGAAATTTTATTATTAAACTTTTCTCCAGACTTACGAAGACGTCACCTTACTATTTTTACATTAAACTTAATACCTCTTTTTTATATTTTTTCTTATATTTGTATTATGTTCTTTCTCAGCTATTTTTACAATCTTATTATCTTATTTTATGGATATTATACAAGGTCGTTCCAGTCTTTTAAAGTACTTAGGTCCTAATTTTCATGATATCTTTTAACCTAATAAATAGCTGTAGATTTACTACAACATATCTGTTTAGCAATAAATCTAAAACCAAACTTTGAACCAGTTAGATGTTCATGTAAAAAAATAATTTCATATCATTTCTCTAAAGAAAGTTTTATTTTTCAAGCGAAAGTTTGATGATCATCTAAATTTATTTTTTGTATAATTGACACTTATAAATTTACAGGTGATCATATATTATATTACATTATATTTTTGGAAAATTTAAGGGATAGTTATATAATAATTTTAGACGATCTTGAGCAGTTAGATACTTATGACTATTACTGTAAAAGATTTGTCATAGTAAAGATCAGTTCTAATAAAATCTGATCAATCTGTTATCTGATCTAATCAAATTTTGAATCATTTAGATTTCTATTCATCAGATTTTAGATTATTTAATATAATCTGATCAATTTTCATAATTCTGGCTGAAATTATAAATTTTGGACGGAATTATGAAAATTACGAAAAATCATATAATTTTTAATTTTATGCACATAGGTATATCAATCAATTTTCTTTTTCAATAATAGCTATTTCACAAAAAAATTTTTTATTTTTAAATTTTTCTAGGGTTAAATCAGTCTTAGTAAGACTGATTATAGACTGGTTAATTAGACCGTCCTGCGGTCTTCAGTCTATATATTGAAGACTGGTCTAGAACTAGTATTATATTGTAATTTATATATATAGTATAATGATCTGTGATATATAAAATTTTTATTTATGTAATAATCGCAGATTTTACTTTAACATTAACTTTAATTGTTTAGTAGCGGCAAAATAGAAAATCAAGGTTAAATTATTTTTTTTTTAAAAAATAATTCTCATGCTTTCATTTTTTCTTACACATTATTTTATTTTATTAAAGATGATAACGCTACAATTATTCAAGATGAAAAAGATTTTCAGGAAGATGATGAAATAAGAGATGATGATACCGATTCTGATATTCAAGAGGAATTAATAATATCATGATCTATTAGGTTAAACAAAAAGGAATTTTTAAATCAACTGTATAGAAGTATTTGATCTTAACAATAATCATCCTACTTGTAAAGGATGCAAAACTGTATTTTCATCATCAATAGGAATTTCTTCTTTAAGAAGACATCTAAACTTTTATAAAATTGTAGCACCTAAGCAATAACAAAGAACTTTATATGATTATCGCAATGATTCATATTCTGGAAATAAATAGCAAAAGCGTGACAAATATATTATTAATTGGATTATATGTGATATACAACCTTTCAGTGTTGTAGAGTATGAGGAATGGAAACAAATAATAAATAAATTTGATCCTAGATATCAATTTCTTAATCAACATACAATGAAAGATCAAATATTAGCATTATTTCAAAGTAAAAGAGAGCAAATAAAATTAGTAATAAGTAAAATACCAGAAAAAGTAGCTTTTACTAGTGATATATGGACTGCATTGTTGATTCCTGCCAGGATTTATAATTGTCTTTATTAAATTTATATGAATATACCTACTAGCTTTGATATTTTAAAAGTAATTCAAGAACATCATAAAGAAGCACACAGAAATAATTCACCCTTGGAAACAGACGCATCTTGTGTACAGTGCAATCCTATTACTCAAACAGTAACAAATAATTTTACAAATTTTTGGAATTGGATTTCTAGTGAATATAATACTACAGCATACAGTAATTGTTCTTTGATAGCATTTAAACTTTATTTAGATAACTATCGTGAAAACGCTCATAACAATAATAAAACAACAAAAGCAGCAGTCGCATTATTATATTGCTTAAATTATTACTTATACCCTGCTGATTTACCCTCTGTTTTACAACATTTATTATTAGTCACCCATATTACTGAGTGTTTTGAAAAGTCTTTTAATACCTCTATCTTACCTCTTACTTCTACATCTACAACCGCTGAATCAATGACAATGAATACTGAACAGTTGAAAAATCTCATGGATCATATGACGAAAAGTTTTAAGGATCTTGCTAAAGATATCAAAAATACACCATCTGGCTCAAGTGGAAATGGTGGAAATACAGCACCAAAGGAAAGTAATATTATCCCAGTAAAACCCTTCTATGGAAATGACGACGAAGACCCTAATGATTGGATTAGAAGTTTTGAAGTTGCTGCTGAAGCAAACAATTGGTCTAAAACTCGTATGTTAAAAATTGTACCAGGGTACCTACATGGGTTAGCCGCATATTGGTTTGAAGAAAATGTCGATACTATTACGAGATGGAATGCGGATGGCTATGCTGCATCAAGTTTTGTTCCATTATTTCTAGAAAAATTCTCAACCGAAGAAAAGCAAAACCTGTGGCATCATCAGCTGAATACACTTCGTCAAGGACCCTATGAAAAAGTAGATCTCTATGCAGGAAAATTTAAAAGATTGTTGAAAAAGGTCGACTCCACTAAGGCCTTACCAGATAAATATATTGTTAGACTTTTTCTTAATGGATTAAGAAAGAATATCGTCCCGCTGGTAGCATTCTCTCATCCTAAAAATATAGAGGAAGCTATTGACGCAGCCAAGCAAGTTGAAAGTGGTCAATATTATGAACAACAATCCCCTGTACCAACTCAGCCAAGTGGAAGCAATAATGCTATTGATAATCTTACTAAACAAATGGAGCAATTATCTTTAAACTATGCAACTCTCTCCAATGCATTGTCTGCACAACTTGAAGGGAAACCTGATAGAAGAAAGCCAAAAGATGACAAAAATCTTACAAAGGCTTGGGATACAAAAACTTGGGATAAAAAGGATGTTGTCTGCTATCGATGTCAAGAAAAAGGACATTATTCTAAGGAATGCATGTCTGAAAAACCAGTATATCGAAGAAAAACCGATAGAAGAGAAGCAAGTTATGTTGGAGTCTTTACTGATAGTGAAGAAGAAGAAATCGAAGAAATAGATGAGGAAGAAGTTTATGCCCTCCCACGAAGTAAACCTTATACTACCAATAGAAAAACTGCTCGACAATTAGAAGCAGAAAAGAAAAGGCAATCAGAATCGAGACGAGAATTGAATTTAAGAAGTAGGAAACCCATTGACGAATACATGGAAGTGGAAACCCCACAAATCATTCCCTCTACTCCTAAAAAGAAAATCAAACGAGGACCATCTCAAATCGACCAAATGCCTCCCTATAATGTTATGCAAGACTTATTACAAATGCCTTCTTCTGCAAAGATTGGTCAACTTTTACAATACCCTAACCAAAGACGTAATCTTGCTCAAGGATTGAGGAGACCAAAAATTCAAGAAACGAATTATGCCAATCAAGAAAGTGAAGAAGAAAAAGAAGACAAATCCACAGCTGTTCGTTGTTATGTAAGAATTAAAGGAAACCCTGTAATTGCCATCCTAGATTCTGGAGCTGCTGTCAGCATTATCACCAGAAAGTTAATGAAGAAAGTAGGATTATCTATTGATGAACAGTCTAACACTGTCGTAGTTACAGCTAATGGAGAAAGAACTAGAGCTTTGGGACAAGTTAAGAAGGCTCAAATTGCGATCCAAAATCTCTTAATCCCTATCTCTTTACAAGTCATCGATTCTCAAGATGAAACTTTACTTTTAGGAACAGATTGGTTTAGAAAAACTCATGCTAGCCTTGACTTTGGAACTAACCAAATTAGATTGAGATATTTAGCGAAAACAATCACGGTTCCTGTGACATCTAGTGCAAATGAAGCACCTGTTAGTTATCCATCTATCCAAGACCAACAAGATGACGAACTAGAACAAGTTTTGGATGACTATGAAGAAGAAGAACTTAGCGAAATTGAAGCTTATATGGCAGATAGTCAAGAAGAATATGAGGAGGAATCTGACTCTTTACCACTCGACTATAATCCATGGAGTGAAGAAAATCCTGTCTATTTAACTCTTGCATTTAAAGAAGAATTTGAGTCGAACCCAGCAGTATTTCTTGCTGAAACTTCCAAAGAAAATATTTGGAAAATTAAAGACGATCTTCAAGTTGGACCTCTGGATGATAAGCAACAAATGTCCTTTCAAAAATTAATTGATGATTATAAGGATATATGTGCTTTAAGCCAAACGAAAATTGGACGAACTAATTTAGTAAAACATAATATCTTAACCGATAACCATGACCCAGTTACCACAGGAGCTTATAAGTGCAAGGACCCAGTAAAACTTAATTTTCTCAAAGATGAAATCAAGCGTATGGAAGAGAATGGAATAATTAGGAAATCATTAAGCCCTTGGGCTTCTCCTGTAGTTATAGTAGCAAAGAAAACAGGAGATAAGCGAATCTGTATTGATTACAGAAAATTAAATTCTATCTCGAAAAGTGATGCGTATCCTCTACCAAGAATTGACGATCTACTAGAAAAATTTAGAGGAGCAAATTGGTTTTCTACACTTGATCTTGCTAGCGGTTATTGGCAAGTAGAAATGAGTGAAAAGGACAAGGAAAAAACTGCCTTTATATCCCAATTTGGCCTGTATGAATTCAACGTCATGCCCTTTGGATTGAAAAATGCACCAGCAACCTTTCAAAGGTTAATGAACCACATCCTTCAAGAATTCTTGTATGAATTCGTTGCTGTCTATTTGGATGATATTATTATTTATTCGACAACTTATGAGAACCATATCCAACATCTGAGAAAAGTATTTCAAGTGATCAAACAAGCGAATTTAATGATCAAGCTTAAAAAGTGTCACTTTTGTCTACCTAATATAACATACTTAGGCCACGTGGTTGGAAGAAATGGATTACAACCTGACCCTGCAAAAATTGATAAAGTTAAAAACTTTCCCATTCCAGTTGACCTAACAAGTTTAAGGTCTGCATTAGGATTATTCTCATACTATCGACGATTTGTTCCAGGATTTTCAAAAATTGCCAAACCTTTAACTCAATTGTTGAAAAAGGAAGAACCATTCTCTTGGACAAATGCTCAACAAAAGGCTTTTGACATTTTAAAGGAAAAGCTAATTACTGCACCCATTTTACAATATCCAAACTTTAATAAACCTTTTATTTTATACACCGACGCATCTGGAAATGGTTTAGGAGCTGTTCTCTCTCAAAAGTTAGAACATGGACTCGACTGTGTAGTAGCATATGCCAGCAGAAGTATGAATAAAGCTGAGCAAAATTATGGAATAACTGACCAAGAATGCCTTGCAGTTGTATGGGCTGTGAGATACTTCCATCATTATTTAAGCTCACAACCTTTTACTATTGTTACCGACCATTCAGCCCTTAAATGGTTACAAACGTCAAAAATTCCCAAGGGAAGAAGAGCACGATGGATCATGGAACTTCAACAGTATGATTTTGAAATAAAGCATAGGCCTGGAAAACTGAACGCTAATGCTGATGCTCTTTCTCGAATTAATGCCGAGCAAAAACATGACGACCATATATATGAAGTTTTTATGGCAACTACCATTGAAACTGAAGAATCAGAAAATGAATGGCATATTTCATCTAAACAAAATTCTACTAAAAATAACGAAGAAATATGGTTTGAGGAACAATTATTTCAACAATTTTCCAACGTGCCTTTAATTACTACAGTTGGATATGAAAGTCCAAAGGATGAAATGGAAGATATTTACCTTGAAAATATTAAAATTAAATCAGTCATCGCCAACCAACCTATTACCAAAGGAGGATCTCAATGTACCTTTGCCTGTGATGTAGAGAATCACCATATTCATACCTATTGTAAGGCGTGCAAAAAGAATTTACCTTACAATACCATTATTCATGATTGCATCATAGGATATGAAAGAGGAAAAATTCATCCTGATATGAAGCCAACTTATCTAGTTAATGACGTATGGTGGGAAGAACCAATTTTAGTACAACAGGAGAATGCATACTCTCAACTTTACGAAATGTTAAATATTACTCCCCCATCTTCTTATTAATCTCTCATATACCCTAACATTTATTAAATTATATTTATTTGAGTGAAAGCTTAAGTGTTTGCAGCGTGACAAACAGCTCACAATGGATATAACACAATATAACCACCTTTTTAATTATTTACAAAACCAAACTTTACCAGACGAATTAACATCAACTCAACAACAAAAATTAGTTAAACAATCTAGATATTTTGAAATTAAAAATAACTATTTGTACAAACATGTTCGACAAAAGCTTCTGAGAGTTATTCGATCACATGAGATGGAAGCTGTACTTTACATGATGCATAATGATCCAACTGCTGGACATTTTGCAGTAGATATAATGTTCGATAAAATTAAAGAACGATATTATTGGCCACAGTTATACGAAAATATTAGAGAATATGTTCGTTCTTGCGATAGTTGTCAAAGAAGAGGAAAACCAAAGAAACATGAGGAGTTACATCCTATACCAGTCCAAGCACCTTTTTATCAAATTGGTATAGACTTTGTTGGACCCTTACCTATAACGTCAAATGGAAATAAACACATTATCGTAGCTGTTGATTATTTCACAAAGTGGCCTGAAGCTAAAGCTGTTCCTGAAGCTACTGCGGAACAGGTTGCCTTATTTATTTATGAATACATAATCTGTCGTCACGGATGCCCTGCGAAAATCCTTTCTGATAGAGGAACCCATTTTAATAATCAAATGATTAAGGAATTGATGGATAAGTTCAAAATTAAACATCTATTATCAACACCTTACCACCCCCAAACGAATGGTTTAGTGGAACGTTTTAATCGTACCTTGTGTGAATCTTTGGCAAAAACAGCTCAAGATCTAGATAACTGGGATCTACAGATTGCACCAACCTTGTTTGCATATCGTACAAGCAAACATTCAGTCACAAAATTATCTCCTTTCTATCTCGTACATGGGAGAAATGTAACATTACCCCTGGATGATCCTGATGATCAAAATGTCACATTGTCCAAACATTTACAAGATTTGGTTGATCAATTGCCCCAAACTAGAGAAATTGCAAGAAATCGTATTGCAATAGCACAACAAAAACAAAAGAATCGTCATGATAAACAAATTAATCATCTTTTTCAATTTGAAATCGGAGATAAAGTTCTTTACTATGATGCAGCTAAAGATAAGCAATGGTCTGGCAAACTAAACCCAAAATGGAAAGGACCTTATTATATCCATCAAGTTTTAATAAATGGATCGTATAAGATAAGAGAAATAGATGGAAGAGTATTACGTACACCTGTAAATGGAAATCTATTAAAGTCTTATCATGATCGTCAAAATTGGGAGCCTCAGATTGTTATATAAAGGAGTGAACTCCTTTGAAAATTTCCCAAAATTTTCCAAT